>MNPL01007636.1:14092-49457 GCA_002081605.1 Tropilaelaps mercedesae | reverse complement strand
ATATATATATATATATATATATATATATATATATATATACTTCAGTACGGTAATTCCCTAAAGCAAAGAATGTACAAATTCATATGGCAAAACCAGTGTTAGTTAAATGCAAGCTAAGTGTAGTCATTATCATTTCTGCCATTTTAATTACAGCAAACAGGCAGAGTTTACATCTCTTGTTTACATCTCTACGAGAATATAACGACTTGTTTGCAAATATCGCTTAAAGACATAGTAATCATTGTGTTGTGACAGATCACTTTTTTTCTTCACCATTATTATCTGCCGGAGTCTCGTCATCAAATCGGCAAAATCATTTTATATGGTCGGGTAATCTTATCTTTTTGACAACATTCGTCGAAAAAGATAAAATAGCTTTAACATGTTAAATTTCGCTTACCACACAATTGTGCTACATTTCGTAAACTCTGCTTCGCTGTTTTATCTGCAATTATAAACCATGCCGTGAGGGAACATTTTCAGCAGGCTTAAAAACCTGACGTAACACTTATTGTGTCTTTTGCGGCTTATAATGTTGTAAATGTTGCTCCAAAACATCGCCCACCCCGTTCATTTTCAGTTCATTCAGACCTAGCCAAGGCTGAACAGAACGACGAAAGCTCTGCCACGGAGACTCGCGCGTTTGAAGGCCCTTTCGCTCCCACTGACGACCTTCCCGTTTGCAGCAGAACGCCTTGAGGGAGAAGGGCTACTTCGAACGCCTCTCAGGCGAACCTCTAGTATCAAGCAAGCGTCAATCTAGGGAGTGCACTTGCCTGTGAACAACAGGGGTGCGCGCCGATCTGAACAGCCTCAGTCGGCTTGAGAGGACGATAAGACTAGCACAGGGGGCAAAGCTGAAGCCGAGAGATACTAACCTAAAGCATTTCATTCTAGTCTTTCATTGCTACCCCAGGCAAGATTAGGATACAACAAACATTTCGCCGATTTGATTGTGGCTGGTCAGGTGACGATAAAAAGTACACAGTGTGTAGTGTGTAAGTGCTCTCTTCGAAACCGGAGTGCAGCGGAAGACTCTGAAAATGGAGGATTTGAAAGGCGGACTCAACAAGATGGTAACCGATACCAAAAGGAAGGTTGGTTTTATTTGCAGCCGTCTGCATTTTTACGGTCTTTGTGCATTTGTGTTTGTATGTGTATGTAGCTTGAATTTATGCCCACGTAGGTACCCAGAATCTTTTGAAAATCGTCGACCGCTTAAGACAACGGGCAGACACTCGCGATAAAATGACAAGGTGAACGCAATGATTAAAAAGCGCATTAGTAGGAAGGGCACTTACTTTTCTTTCAAGAGCAAATAAAAGTCACAATATTTGTGAAGTTGCGTGAAATCAATTGCGTTTGAAAGAAGCAGTTTGTGAATATAAATTAACTGTCTTTCTTATGAGTTTTGCGCTGTATGTGATGCTCGAAATACGTGGAGTGACGCACCTTTGATAAACAGAGCTCCACGATTGTTCAAGTTTGTCGACTGCTGAGACGCGGCGGTGAATATTTTTCCCTTCTCTCCACTCGGATGATGCTTACGTGCTCCGAGTGCACATTACATGGCGACGTCGGTTGGAGCTTGATGAGTATTACATAGTTATATCTGACCATTTTAAAAAGTGGGAGACGCTGATGCAAGCGATGGCTACGATGATAGTGCTGAATCCGGTATCGTTGCTTATCATTTGAATGGTATGGCGAAAAGGCAAAGAGAGTTCGTCTTATTGAGGACGCCACCATAATATTAATACTTAAATAAATCAAGATAATAACATATAAAGCACTTGTTTGTCAAGTACTTTTGCTTTTCATCTATTCCGAAAACCAAACAGCCGTCGCTACTGCAGGTATACTTGACCCTACATAAAAAATACATAGTATTAATGCGATACCTTTCGTTACCCTATTTTTTTCTTGAACCATTGTACATTAGATAGGCGGTTTTCATTCTTCAAGCACTCAAGTATCGTATAGGGACGTTGACGATTTTTAAATCAACAAGTAACATCCATATCTAACTGTATGACATCTACAAAGAACACACAACGCTTTATTTAGATTCATTGTTGAAAAATACACCTGGCATAAAATCGCCTGGCACCGTTGACGAACTTTATCTTAAAAGGTCTTTGAAATTTTTAAATATTGATCTCTTTGAGCAGTACAACAGTTATTTGTCAGTCTTCATTACTCTCTCCTAAATCGGTCGTTTAACTAATTTATTTTAGAGGGAAGTTTATATTAAACACTAATATTAAAATAAAAAGCGCAAACATGAACGAATTATTATATTAATGGTGTTGTAAAATTACACATGCCTCAATGGTTTTTAGCTGGAAGGCGAATTAGATACACTTAATATTTGTGAAATCCCAATTATTGCCTGGGATTCAGAATGATCAGAATTCGAACTAGAGTTGTGCCGCTTAGCCGACACTGGTCTACGAATGGCGGGAGTGTATTTCATTTTATACCAGATTCATACTAGAAGGTAATAACGTCATGCTATTATTTCCTTAACTTGGCAACATAAAGCATGTGTGCATTAGTAACCTATTCACTTGTGCCGCTTCAACCAGAGCTTCCACCTTATTTTGAGAACATACATTTGAAGAAATCAGGGGGCCTAAGCAGTACGAGATGCAAACACGGTTATAAGTCGCCATCATTAATGGTCCCGTATAAGGTATGCGCTTTAATATACTCCACCTACATCTCCCTTTATACAACACAAGTGCAGTATCTTGCCCTGTTACTTTCCATCATTATGGAGGCCAAATAGTGGACAATCGCTGTATTGGATTCACCGGGTGGACTACTTACCTGTTAGTTAAGATTTTAGCAAAAAATATTTGAGGATAAGGATTTGTTTGAGCCTAGCGAAGCAAACTATGGTTCACAATTCTTCGCCCCATCTGCAATAAACAACATTTACCATAGTTTAAGTACCAAACTTAATAATACCATTAAAATACGCGAATAACTGTAACGCAGAAGTAGAGAGCAAAAGAATTCTGTAAATTTGTTGTATCGTGATCGACGCCTGACAAGAAAAAATAAATGTTATTGTAAGGTTGTCACACAGGTCTTCAGCTCGTATTTTGCATCATATTCGCGCACCATCTGCTTATCTGGTTGGTTCATTTGGATAAAACAGAAGGCTAACATGCAAATACCCGTACATATTCAGCCAATATTTCAAGGCCCTGCACACGACCCATACAAAAGACGCATATGGGTACATAGATATTAATTTACGCTGGCTCCAACGTACGTATTTGAGATAGCAGAGTATGAACGGAAAGATCTAGACACATTTAGATATTCTAACTGCGGTGGTAAATGGGCTCGATATTTCTTGTTTTGAATGATATGGCCCTGCCCGCAATGCAGCCTATACACCCGTCGTCTGTAATATAAAAACGATAAACTTAATAGCAGGTGCTGATATTAGCCTTCGTAAAGACCCTTTGGTCAATATATAAACTTAGTCCCAAGGTATATGGACATAAATGGTAATCTCACGTACGCGTATGTTGCTTCCGGTGCTCTTGTAAGAGAACGGTAGCATACGTTTGCTTGTATTTGTAAGGGAGGCCGAACGTTAAAAAATCTCAAGCAAAAAAAAATATATAATAGGCCTTATGAAAAATCCGTATGTTCTACAAATTTTGGATTTTGTCCAGGCCATCTTAAGATTTCTGATACGTTTTGTCGCAATAAATAGTATTTGCTATTAAAGTTCGTTATTGGCCGGCTTTCCTATCAGCAGAAAGAAGATTATGGCCCGGTGAGCGTTTTTCGAAGTTACGTAAAACATCTCTACGACAACTGAGCCGTGATTACTGGCAACAATTTCCGTTCGTTGCACAATAACTGGAAAGTACTTCCACAGGTCGGAATACGATTATCAGAGCTTAATATCCGAGCAAAATACACCAATATCGCTGAAAATCCCATATATCGATATTCGAGGTTGTACACATTATTTCATCAGTATCGCAATCGTTATCACAATTCGGGCTCTACATCCAGGCCAGCACCATTTGGCGTTATCGCTTCGAAGTGTCAACTCTAATCATTGGCAAAGGATCTGTTCAACTCCTTAGTAGGTATCAGAATGTAGTTGCCTCTGAATTTTGTTAATATTATAGTTGTTGAAGCTATATAGAGTTTTTGAAACTCCCTGTGATTACAAGCAACGCGTAAGCCATTATTACAGCGGTTTAAAGAGAAAGAGGTGCACGATAGTGCTGTAGGAGTAGCCAGGTACCTCAAAAGGGTTAAAGAAATATAAGCATTTGAGATGAAAAAGCGTTAATTAACAAGCGGAAAAAGCAATGGAAACCAGGGAAAACGCGATGCGTACTGCTGCTATCTTGTAACAATTGAGCGTCTCTCTTCGTGCTATAAGGCATACCACTAATGGAATGTGTTATAACTTGTATTATGTACTTTCTTAATTTTAAACAGAGATACCGTAAACTACTAGTCAATAAAACACTGACCTTATTAGAAAAGGGCTGCAAGAAAATCTAGGTAATTATAATACCCAAGAAAAGTTGTAAACTAATGGCAGAGTTTTAAAGTAGTAAATATATATCTTTGGATAGTAGCTACTCTAATTTCTTCGTTTGTGTAAACCAACAGGAAATTGATAGTATGTTGAAAATAGATTCATTCAGCTTTATTATTTCCTTTTAAGTAATCGCACAAACTCAAACATAAAAATCACCACTGTTTTACTGGCACTACAGTTTACCATCTGACCTAGACTTTGCCCAAGGTAGAGCAATAAATCAACCAAGTAATCACTTTCGTCACTTCAACCTATTCACTTCAAGTGCAATTGGCCACTTGACTTTATCAGACATGTCGTTGCCTGAAACACCACGAGGCAAAAAGTGTCACACACGATGGTACTTACGAATCAACTTTCATAAGTATCATAGCATTACGATACAGCATTTGCAGCTAAGAATAACACATGATGACGCCTATAATGTTTAGATGTCGAGTACATCGTAATAGAATGTATGTAGTTTATGTATTTCTAACATACTTATGGTTACTAGCAAATGGTGACACGCGACCCTCAAATATCAAGGACAATCAATCATAATCTATAACTAAGCAACCAATCTATGATCATGTTTCTATAAAGGCAAATGAGTAAGCTATTTTTTTTTATTGTTTTCACCAAACCTGATATTTCAGACAATCATGATTCGGGTTGGAGATGTTCTAAAGCAGTAAAGCGGTTTTCAAGCAGTTGTAATATGCAATACTCTATTGAAAATTTATTATGCGATTGACGGTGTGACTTTCGGACTAAAAACTCCGCGCGAATGAGCACATTAGTAATGAATGTCAAGCCTCGGCAATAGTTAGTGAGAGAACTATAGCATTATAAATGGGTAATGCTATAGTTTTCTTTACAACTCTCTAAATGCTATAGCATGCTTAATGGCGATTAGTTTAAATCACATTTACAAAGCAAGCAGGGAATTAAACCTAGAATTTAAATGGTATGTATATTTAGGGCAGTATGTGGATTTTTTGTAATGGCAGGACATTTTCTCTGACTCAATAACTATTATCTGCGCCGTATGCTTTTAAAGACCACAGAATTTTTCACTAATGAGTTTCCAGGGCGCGGTGTTGTTAAATCGCGATCCGCCAGTTGAGCACGTGCAAAACGCTCAGTGGAAAGGGCCTCTATTTGGAAGGGTAGAGCGAGGGACGGCGAGGGTCACCTTGAAGGCAACGCTGTTAGGACGCTGTTTTGTTATTTGTAATTAAGGCAGGATATATCAACAACCGCACAACGGAAACATTAAAAATGGAAAAAAAGGAATGTCGACACAATTTGTTATTGTTGATGAGCTAATAGAGTAATTGTATAGATTTGATACGGGACAGAATATTTAAAACAATCGCAACCTGCGCAGTTAGGCGTGCCTACGATATGCAGCAAATTGAACGTGTTTAATGTCGAAAATGGCGAACCTTATGTGAGTCCATCAAGAAAGAGGGTAAACGCTATTTTATGTTGACAAGTACAGCTTACAGAGACAAGCAAAGCACTGATGGGATGTGCAAGGACATGGACGGTTGATTCAATAAGCGAGTATACAGCTTTGATCTGACCAGAAAACTTCCAGGCAGAAAAGATCCATTACCACAAACGATTAAATATTATAGGCCCGTATTGTAACAGGGTAGAGTTGTTACATAATTAACAGTCATAAAAAACAATATTTATCCTGCACCAATGGAAGTCTTACGTACGGAATGGCTAGAAAGAATTCTTTGCTTATTCAGTGACTCAGCAAAGAATCGTCTCGTTCGGTATTGCATAAATTGACATTCGATATTGAATATATTGAAGGTTGAGCTAATCTCATGTAAAGCAAACCAATGACTTTGCGAGGGAACCTTCGTAGCAAGCATTAGTTGAGTGCAAGCCAAAGCTCGCATTTCCTTCGGTTGTAGGCAATACCCTGTGACGTAACGCGAGCACGTAGGCCCGATCGAAGGAGGGTGAGAGTTTGCCAGACGACCATGTGGGACAGAGCTATTTCGGGAGAGCGTCCGACACAGGCTCGGTGTGATTATCCCTCAGATATTTGTGCACCAACCATGATAAAGGAGATCCTCAGCATATCCTTACCTTATCCGTGAGTTCATTTGTGGTCGTTCTATTGTTTTGCCTATTTGGAAAATTTATCTTAAAAATTGATGTATTGGCTTCTGGGTCATTTATCTTTTAGACTTAACAAAAACGTCATTCGTGTATAAAATGCTTAAAATTATAGTTCTATGATTTATAATTTAAGTACACGCCTTCGAGCTGGCTAAACAACTGTATCCTTAGTTGAACTTAGTTAACGTCTACGGTAGCAGTTTTGCATTACTTCGCAAGACAGACCCCATATAAATATAAATGTGCGCCGGCGGGGATCGAACCCATGCACCTACGTGTCTCCTCCAGTATCCTGGAGTATCTCCTCCGCGCCTCCTTGCGAGGCGCATATGAATGCACCAAGCCACCGAGCTCGACTTTGAGTTGAACTTAGAGTTTCACAAAGAGCACCATTTTCGTGAATCAATGGATTTCTTGTTGTCTGCAACGTTCGAGACAGTTACCAAAATATCCATTATTAGAGTCCACTTGTCCACAAGCTTCAAAATATAAAAGTGTCCAGAGCCGCATTGAGTGCTTTCCCCATCGGCGTCTTGCCCGGTTATTTTCATCAGCTTATGCAAAAATGTGCATGAGAATTTTGTCAAAAACTGGTTCTACCGCACGAACACGTTATTTTCTATACACGTATGAAGCGAAATGTTGATAAACCGTCAAATATATATATATTTGTGCCCTATACGCTTACATTTGCTCACTTGGTTGGCGCCGATTGTGCCAAATACATGATTTATATAAAGCTTGCTCTTGCTCGACTCATTCGACAGACATTCCGTTATGTCCAATACCTTGTATTTAAAACGCTGACACATGAGCACACACTTAGATTTAAACTCAGTCACTGGAACGCGTATCAATCACTCAACGGCGGCGTCTTACAAATACCAACCAATTACAGTACTACCGCCCTCACCACTCTTATCATTCATGACCTCTTCATACAGTGTACATCAATTTTATCACTTGAATTTTCGTCTCTTTCGTGTTCGCGCGATATAGATGTATGCATATGCCTTGGAATTCATTCAGCTTAGCTTTGTTCGTATCTATTGATTTCCTCCTTGATCAAGGCGTTCATTATTATTACCATCACCATCGTTCTTATTATCGTATGACCAGTACGATCACCCGCTGTTCCGAATCCACCTTTTGTTTACTTCATCGAATATCTTCTGCCACTTTAATGTAATAATTTTGACCCTTTCACCCTTTACTATTTTGTTTTATCTTTTGTCGATTCGTTGTCGGAAAATATGACGAACGAACGCTTTTTGATATCATCTGCAAACAGATCTTTTAAAAGAGCTTTATTTTCCGTTGAATCCATCTCATATTCCGTAGTTCGTCATTGGGAAAGACTACTGGTCGTTCACTACCTCGCTTAAAACAGTTCTACCGATTTCTCCTTCTGCCCACGTAGTTATCATCTGACGAGTCAAGATCAAAATGTCTATGTAGATCCTGCATTACCATCGCAGCTATGCATTTAATGCCGACGTGCACCGACGGATAACGACAAGAAAAGTATAGCAGGCAGGTCGCGAAAATGACGGAGCAAGTTGATCGGCTTGCTCGATTCTGTGTTTATATTCCTATCAGACACACCCTCATTTGTAGATATCAGGTTTGGCCGCTGTCAAGATGTGCATTTCCAAAAAACAGCCGGCTTTATTTGAGTCTTTACGAAACGCGGTGCGACGGCCGTGATCAGGATCGCGATAAACTGTTTCTATATAGATAGTAAATTGGAAGAGGCAAGGACGACTGCAATAACCTTCCGCCTATTAGCATAAGTAGTTAAATATATTCATTTTGCACTATTTTTGTAGCAATCGGTCTAGCTATAGTTCGCTCCACTAACCAATATAGCTCGTTCGCCTGCTTTTTGCATGAACGCGAATAAAATCTAAACAATATACAACATCTCATATGAAAGATTCAGTTTACAATAATGTTTGCCATAGCTCTCCGACGAACGGGGCAACTAGACTTCAACTTTTCTCGATTCTCGGAGACAATTTCCTGCACGATGGGGCTTTTGCGGGGTGTCGGAAGTCACAGGCAGAATTTCTTCTAATTTAACTCACACTCTGACAAAGCATGCAGTAAACTGGAGCGATGAGGGGCGGACTGACATAGACGCGTAGCGGCTGGCAGACTGCCAGGAATTTTAGTTGCTTCTGAAATACTATATAAACAACAAAATTACTGGTGAACGAGCTTCTTAGAGCCGGTTCATTGAACTAATAGCCTTGAGCGAGCGTTAATAGTAGGGTTCGGAATTAGACCTGAAGCCTCTAGAGACCGAAAATCGATAACTAAGCAACTCTAAGAGACCTATTGGGAACAGATGCTAATTTGTTAATAGAAACGGCGAAAACAGTGATTTCAATGTGAAGGTCATAGTCGCATTATTACTGAGTCGTCTTCTGACTTGCTGTGACCTTGAGTCGGCTCTATTGAAAGTTCAATAAGATAAGATTTAAACAATTTGTTCCATTCTGGTGTTTTGCAGCAAAGTTCGCATAACTAAGAGTTTTTCTTTGTAAGACTAATATGGCATAATGCCCATCCGTTAGCTAACAAGAATAAAACAATAATACAGTACGCCTTTATTAGAACATAAATACAATAAAATACCTTGATAAATAAGATTCAATTGAATCATTATGCTTTAGCTGGATTTCAAACGTGGTTTGATTTCAGCATAATTTTGCGTAATAATGAGTCAGGCGGATGCCATCGAGCCTAAAGGCTGTATTTTTTAGGTCTTAGTACTCAAGTGCCCAACACATCGAAGCGGCCATTGGCGTGAGCGGAAAAATAACGCGGTTGATGGAATATGACGGAATGAAACGCCCAACGAGAGCTCAATTCTTGAGTTGGTGGAGCGTATCTGTAGAGATGCATACGGGTGGCTCTATAAATTCATTTGTTATAAAGCAGTTAAACTTTGAGTGGTCGTTTAAAGTTATTTGTTACTCACGTCGACGTTATCGTTGCGATTCATAGACGTCCACCATGCAATTGTACTATTCAACAGTAAGTTTTACCGCTTTTATTTCTATTTATTTGCGCGAGGTTAATTTAATTTGGTTGCACTCAGCTGTTTACATAACATGCAGACATCAGATCTGAGTTTATCGCGTTTTCGTGCTTCACCTCAGCGGTAACGTTCATCGGGTTGTTAGCTGCGCTAACCTTAGAAATGCTTTTTTCTTCACCAAGCCATGTGTAATAAAAGAACTAATTGCGTTAGTTGTACGCCTACGTTAATTGAGATGTATGTGTGCGCACGTATAGTTGTCTGGAAATGTTACGGTAACGTCAACCACACAACTATCGAAATATGCCCAGCCAAGCGTCACCGCTGACAGTTGTCCGAGATGACGTATGTCATGTACACCCTGTCTGATACTTGCCCGAGATGTACATGACATAGGTCGAGTCGTATTCAGAATGTTGATCTAGAAGAGATTATTCCTCTCCACACTCTGATTTAGGCAGACTCATTTGTTTAGAGTTTCTGTAGCAAACACTCTCTGTCTCCCACACAAACACCTTCACACTCCGATACACAACCAAACAAATATTCACAAACAGAAGAAGACCCTTTCTGCCAGGGACCACTGCTGATGTGTCTATCCCGCTTGTACTGGAGACCATCGTTCGACAGTCCATTCGATGCAGGCCCAAAGCACAACTTATTTTTGACACGAATCCACTCGCTTTACCAGCGGCCCGACGTGACGTCAGGTTTTGATGAGAGAGGGCCCTCTCCTCAGACGAAACAGCACCAGTCGTAGCCACAGGAGGCAGCAACTCTAACTGCCGCGACTGCAGCCGGTGCAGCCATTGCCCGTCCTTACCGCCGTTGTGGACCGGATCAGCATCTACAACCGGACAAGATAGCTGTCTGAGCGCCTAGACTGTTGGTCCGAACTCCTCCGATCAAACGCCTTGCCATTACTCCAGCTCGATCTTGTCATCGCACTATCCGTCATACACATTGGCGTGTGCTCCTAGAGACATTCATTGTTCACCCGCGTCTCCGTCGATAAGTGGAACACAGGGAACCTATAAAAAGCACATGCTAACATTGGCTTCCGTTAAATTCTGTTGACAAGCACCTACTACCTCGACGACGCGAGACTGTGTAAGTGCGTGCCATTCGCCTTGTCTATTGGTCTGCTTTGTCCAGCGATTTGCTGGCACTACAACACTAAACGTACCAAGCCCATCCCCGAGATGACCTTGTCGTTTTTGTAACTTAAGAAGGCGTTAGCCGTTTGGCCAGCAAACAAACGTACTTTTTTTGGTTACGTTGAGAGCTGAAGCGAAACAGCAATTAGTGCCACTTCTCGGTGAAACCAAGTTCATCTTTGTCCGAGCTCGATTTCACGTAGCGCACGTGTGTTTGTCCGCAATTACACTGACCGAAGTGTCTGCACGAAAACGTAATAGGGGAAGTTTCGGAGAGAGTTAGTGCATGTGCGCGTAGTCGAAAAGTGTAGTAGTGAAGCGCTGCTTAGAATAAAGCGAACTCGTTCGACCTGAATGACTGTGCCTGGTGAATAGTGCAAAGTCTGTTGCAAAGGACTACGTTTCTTTAGAAATATTGTCTCGATAAGTGTGTCACTACTGTTAAAGTTGTTGCTGTTGTACTTCTTTAGTAATTGCATCGACTGCGATTTGCGTCAATTGGACCCGACTGTGATTACGCTTGTGCTTGCAGTGACTCAGTGCCTTTCGCGTCAGAGTGTAAACCACACAGCCAAATCATGCCTTCCAGAATCCCTCAGGTTCGTACAAATGCATGTTTGCGAATTACCTTAATCTTCTAACCTGTATGGCTAACATTTCTCTTCCAGCTCGAATGTGGCCTAGACTGGGCTGAAAACAAGGCGGGCGATGTTCAACACCAGATTCAGCAACGTCTTCTACGACGACAGTCCACTATGTCTACGGTTGGTAGAGTAGCTATTCCCCTGCTGGATGATTTCTTCTGGCACAAGCGTCAGATCTCAGCACTGACGCAGTTTTTCTTCACTAGCGTTTCCTAACAAGTTGTCTTTGAACTATGACGACATTACAGCTTTGTTTGCTTTCTTCCAAATAATAGCGGAAGCTCTTCAGACAAAACAAACGTGCCTCTTGTTCTTCCTTATCAAGTCATTCGTATAAATTTTATATAAGGTGTGCTCAGAACTTTCACCTTCCACTCAATGATCTATTTGGTAGAAAACGTTCGATCACTGGGTATTTCAAACAATTTTCGTTTATCATTCAAACGCGTGCCCCATTTTTATAGCGATCCTCTTGCATGCATCACCAGACATCAGAAGTGTGCCATTGGATGAAGCTTCATTTACGATGTGTGTAAGAAATCTTCTTGCAACACTATTTTTTCCGCAATTTTTTTTTATTGACTGGATTTAAAAATTGTATATAGTCAAGAACTGCTAAATAATATGAAGGTACCTTATATGAAATAACATTTAGACACATTCCGAGATACTTCGGGTAAAGTTTTCTCCTTACAGCCGCAGGGAAAATATGTATCTGCTGTTCACAATTGATCTTATAAATTAATACGCAACCAGGCCGACCAAGAAGACCTAACATTCGCGCCTGTTGCGTCAGAATTGATAACGTAAAGACGGTTTGCTTGTTTCATTGTGACACGCAATTCGATTGTAATTGCCGGTTCTCGTACACGAACTGGAGACAATAGTAAACCATTAGCACACATGAAATAGTATCTGAGTCTATCCCAAAAACTTGCAGCTACAAGCAAAAGAACAAAAGCATTCATTTGCTCTATCTCGGGACTTGGTTTATATATTGGAAACTTTTGTTAGATCTCACTATGAGAGCCGCGATATTAACAAATTATTTTCTAAACGAGACTGAATCACAAAATAAATGTAAACTGAAAATGCGGCTAGAGTACCTAAATGATTGAAAAAACTAGAGTTTAAGTTCTTGAAAATTTCTTTGACACGTACACAGATATGATCCCGTACAACAATTTAACCACTGTGACCCCCATATTCTGCTCAGTTCTTATCTTCAATAGGAGAGAATAGGAAAGATTCTGTTGCACTTAAGAGTAGTCAAGCAACGACTGGCAATCATAACAACAAAATTTGCTAATTTTTTGAAGCCTCACAGCGTTGTTCTCCTTATTGATACGATAAGCATGAGTTAGTAGCCATAGTGTTACACGCAGCTAGCAGGATTACACATACTAAATTTGGCTATACAACTTATTCGATACGTATTATGTTGAATTCTTTATAAGGCAGTAGTAAGCGCGTACATCTATTGGAATGACTACAAAAAAGAGAGACCAGACATTTACTAGAGAGCGGCTTTTTATGCCGACCGGTCAGGTGCCATTAGTAAAAATCGAAGTGTTGGGCTTACCAGCAGAAAATGTAATTGTTTCTTAAGTACAATCCTTCAAAAACAATTTGAACACCGATTAACCACATTTTCATTCAAATGTGCGAACGAATAGAGTATTTGTGCACGAGATTCATTTTCTACTATTTTAAATAAGACCATCTACGCAGTTATCCTCGATATTTCTGAAACTGATTTTGCAAAAACATTAAGCATCATACGCCGTGTTCCAAATTGTAGTACAAGCGATTGTCAACGAACAACTCAGCAATTCCTTTAGATTCTGCCTGTTTCTTTTGTAAGTTTCATTGAGTAATCCCAGCCGTACACAATGGCTTCCGTAAAAACCAAGATACTCATAATAACACATACCTATCGATTATTTAGTGCAGACTAGTTGCCAAATAGTATTTAAAAGAACCATTGCGTGCTCTAATAACGACCTTGACAATCAGTTTTGCTGGTAGACAACTAGTTCGCTGTCACACATAGCATTTTTTCTAGGCAAGGCATATGGACCAAATTTAGTTAGGCATACAGGGTCACAATACTGAGGCAGGAATGTCGTTTTGCATAAAACAACTCATTAACGAGTTAAACATTTTGTATGCATATCAAAACATTTCAGCAGTTATGATTGGTATCGTATGACATAAGTAACCGTGTATCAGTTAAGCACTGAAAAAAACGAATAGACTGCCGTTAATGATATGCACATCGAAAGTGGGCTGGATCAGCTATGTTACTTCGACTACAGAAGAATTCTGCTTTGGTAGTCATCCTCTGCTCAAACGTCTTATCCCTTCCCCTTTGTGAATGTATGATTACATTTGTACGTAAAGTTAATCTCTTGATAACTTTACTGTAAACGTCTGCCCCTTGGCCAATACAACGGTGCCAAACAGACAATAGTTGAATGTAGTAGAATAACAAGAGATGTCTTGAATGTCTGCAATATTCAATACCCGGAAACTACACTGAACTGCTGTGATTGCCGTAACCGCGTCTGGCGACGGAAACTCGAACGGACATTTTAAGATTTTGTTCCAGTTGGCTTCACCGCATTTTCTTTTGCTAGTTCAATCACCATCCGACTAATAAAAGACCGTGTTTTTGCAGAGAGGCAAGAATTACGCACATTTTTCTCAGCGAGCCGCTAATGTTCACAGTGTTCGGCCGTTACGTTAGAGTTATTACGAAAACTTATTCTGTCTGAAGGCTTAGATTTCTGTGGTTTTACAGACGATTTTGGCCATACTAACCTGTTATCAACCGGCAAGAGACAGTCAAGACAGTCAAACGTTGTTGTTTGATTTTAATGTTGTTTGATTCTTCCGCTACTAACGTAATTGATTCAGACACGCGGATTTCATCCACTTGGCGCATGTTCGACTAGTGCGTTCTGCAAATATCCGTTTTCGGTAGACTCGATGAATTACGAAGTTCCCAGTGCATCATGCCTCGCTAAGCGGTACAATACAGAACGAGTCCTATCAGTATTACTACTCCCCACTGAGCCTAGTGAAGCTTGCGCTGCTCTCTGGCGACCTAGAGATTGCATCTCAACGCGTAAGTGCCAACGACAATAGCGCACCCATTGCGAGCGAATAGGGTACATGGGTGAGAGAGGAGTAACTGCATTTACTTGGTGATGGAAGCCGATGATAGTTGACGAGGTCCAATTATAGCATACACCGGTTCCTACTGGGAATGACTAAACTAAAGAAAGGTTACCGCAAACGCCCTTTGAACTCTTTCACTTTAATGCCTTGGCCGGAATGCAACCGGGACAAAAGCACGAAAATGTTAAGATATTTAGGTTTAATGTAATGGCTGTATTATGATACAGAACCTTTTTAGTGTATTTTTTTGATGTCAGATTTATGTGATGTCTTTAAGGAGCTCGAGTTTAGATGCATCAAGGTCAGAGCAACCTAGCATATCGGTACGGGATGCTATGTAGCATAATCCAATTTCCTTGACTGTAGATTTTTTATTGATGCGTAAGAACGCTTAATTATGATGCTCGTTGGCAGTTAAGATCTTGCGATTCTGGGTACTAGCGAATTAGGGAAAAAACATCGCTAGGCTTTTACCCTGTATTGTACTCTTCAAAGGAGAGTTCATATTAATTATACTATGGCCGTTATCGCGAATAACATGGCAGCGTAAATGAGTTTCTAGTTCGCCTACGAAAATTATATCGTTCCTAAGAATCAGAGCGATGCCAATTTTATGCCGAGAAAATTATGACTGATTAGGTCGCCATTCCTTCTCGTAAAATCCTCATCATAAGTTAAAGAAAAACTATTTTTCGGTCTCAATTTATCAAGATCGTTCACGTTTGTAGGAATTGTACCTTTCACTGCATCTATTGTTGTACCCGTTTACATCTCAGATGAATTTTATTAGAAGCTTGGATATAATTAATCGAGAGGAGACTACATGGCTCGAACGCAAAGTTTGATTCAATCCCAAAACTAACCGACACCGGCACGATAGCTGGAGAGGTGTGTCAAAAGTTTTTAGCTCTCAACTCGGAACATGAGATCGAGTAAGATATTTAGTCAACCTGGAGTCGGCGGCTATCAAGAGAAGAGGTCGTTTTGGCAAAATGTGTGCGAAAATAGATATGAGATTAAGTCCTTAGTAATACCTACGTAACGAAATAAGACACCGCACTTCACAGAGCATGGTGATCCTAGACTAACTAAATATCTTATCCAATCTCATATCTCGAGCTAGGAAATAAAACCTCTTTACGCTCCTCTCCAACAGACTTGCCAGTGTCGTAATGTCCGAGTCTTAAAATAAAGCACATGAAAATAAGTAAGACGTTGGGCATTGTAACTATACAACGAAATAGTGCACCACCTATGTACAGTCCCACTTAATTCATACAATCGATTACAAACCGAATGAATGCCAATATGCAATTTTTGCCAGCATGCAACACGGGCGTAGGTTGTCTAGATGTGTCGAGCTCAGTGGCTTGGTGCATTCGTATGCGCCTTGCGACTGGAGGAGACACGGAGGTGCACGGGTTCGATCCCCGCCGGTGCACATTTATATTTATATGGGGTCCGGCTTACGAAGTAATGCAAAGACTGCTACCGTGGACGTCAAATGTTGGCTGATGGTCAGCTTTAAAAAATATAGGTTGTCTAGATGTGTTTTGAACCAAGCAGCGTGCATTACATTATTATAAGTGCCCAATAAAATTTACTTCGTTGTGAACTCATTTTCTATTAGCTCCACCGGTGGGTACCAAATGAAATTTAAGTGAAGACAAAATACCGAACTTCAGCGTACTTCAATGACTGCTGGGACATAATTTTTCTAAGAGCATGGCGTATCTCTAGAATGCTTACTTAAAACCCAACCGTAGTCAATTCACCTACACAAATACACCCGTTTGGAAGATTGGTAGACAACAAGAAGACCAGCGGTTTTCATAAACACACTGCAATCATTAATATTTTTAAGATGTTGGCCTAAATCGTTCTGATAAATACAATAATACGAACAGGTTTCACTTACATGCTAAATTTGGTAAAAGCTACGGCTGAAAAGATGTAATCTCTTAATATAATTACTATGAAAGTAAGGTGAGACTATATTTTGCAAATCTTTTTCTTCTTTTTGGATTCGTTGACGCCAAATATTATTTACATTTTGCGTTTATCATACGGGTTACGGGAGGTGCCGGGCCGCAGTTAGTCAACAATACTTGCACGAGACGGTGTTTCGCGTGGTCTGTGTGTGACATCCTAGCCTCCACAGTTTGTTGAGTCCAGAATGCCAACAACATGGTAGGTTCACTCGGTGTGCGGGCGACCCTTTCCACGCTCGTCTTGCAATCCTCGATTTGTTTCGTTCGTGAAAAAGACTTGAACGACGTGCTAAAAACATACAACAGCGGACGCAAAGTGGTCATGTGTCCGCAATGATGGACACCAGCAAAATTCTTTCTGCGAATCACCCCATGTCAACAGCCTGCCGAATCAAAGCTTTGCCGAAGTTCGTAAACCTTACAGATTTTTTATCTAGTGACCACTCCTAAAACCGCCGCGACGATCATACGCTTTGTACACTACTTTGAGATCAGACGATTTACTTGAGAATGGCTCTGCGCAATGACTACCCTGTAATTCCTAAGTATGTTAAGGTACGCAAATAGAACGCCAACCACATTTCGATACCAGTAGCTAGAACAACAATAGCAGAAGAGAAAATCTGGTGAAAGCAAAATAATTATTAAACTTATTCAGCCGTTTGCCCATAGATCTATTATGTTATATTTTATAAGATAAGACACCTAGATTCGGCGACCGACAAAATCTCTCAGCTAAACAAAATATTTAATTTGGATTTGTTGCGCAATGCGCTCGCCACAATATCTCTAGCAGCGTCATATAGCAGCGTCCACTCAAGGAATGAGTTGTTTGCCGTATTGCTGTATTGTCAGTATTACATCAATTATTCCTGCCGTCACAGACGACCATAACAAAATGGGGTGCATTCTAGAATGATCTTTTTTTGAGGTACCTGGCCATACTATGCCAAGACCTTGTAACTTTTGTCAACCGCTCCTGCGAGAAGACTCGTTACAAGGGTCAATTCAATATAAATCAAAGTATAACGAGTGTCTCACAAGAACGTAAGATCATCAACGTTCACTGTCTCGAACAAAATGGAACGTCGATAATATTGTTATGCTTTAGCAAGCTGTCAGCCTTGCTGAACATAATCGTCACCTGAGATGTAATCATAATGTTTATGAGAACCTGAACTAAAATTAATAACCTTAATTTAGAACGCTTGCCTATATTTATACAAACATTTTCAGTCATCACTAAACAGTAACATATTTGTTTGTATCATGTGTCAACAGTGTAATCCTCTTTTGTCTTTTTTTAATTAGAGTTAAAAAATTCAACCCGCCGAACGGCATATTTGTTGCAACTTCATGGGAACACATGTCCAATTGGATAATACAAATCCAATCCTGTATTTCTGTACATTAAGAACGGTTCTAACATGTTCCCTTCCGAATGCGACCTAAAGTAATATTGCGGATTTTCCTGTGAAGCTACCATGTTAACAATATGCACGCCTGCCCTTGAACCAATCAGCCAAAGTCAACAAAGCTTGCATACACATGGCCCTGGCTACTTTAGTTCTCTTATATACAACATAGATCCAACAAACCGTGGGTTACATGTTAAGCGTCAAGCTCAAATGGCCTTATGGTGATTCTATCACCATTTATCTGTTTTCACCTTTGATATCCTTGTCTTGTTGAAACCACAGGCTGACTAGCGGTTACGACCATAGAGTGTGACTGAAATCTAACCATACGTTCGTTTATTGATAATGGCAGTAGTGTGCGACCTTTGATCACCCCTACAATAGATTTGTTTGGATGTATATCACATTGTTGTGCATTCACAGAGAAGAGAAAAAAGGCGATAATGGAAAGATAAGGAACGTTAAAACTTCTCATACGCTTAAAATATAATCGTATCACATTTCTCGATTGAGGCGGGATTGCTCTATTGGTACTAACCTTATTCTGTTATTGTAATAGTGGACGTATTGGAATGGTAAACCGTTGTGCAACGCAAGTATTCTACAGGTTTCGTTTAGTCAGGTTAAATAAAGCTTGCTATCAAATTCAACACGTAATGGACTATAAATAGAACTTTAGACCTTAAATAAATGGTAATCTACATCTATGAAGCGAGTTCTAATTTCATTTAAGTTAGCATATTGCGTAAAATTTAAATTTTAGTTTTGTGTTGTGCCGCTTTTATTATGAGCGAGTTCGTGTACAAGGAGTTGAAAGGGTTGAAAATGGTACATAATTTGTGCATGATCACGTCCGTTCATATATATAGGCATTTCTACTCTACATGCATGTTTGCAACATGCAAACATGCATTCTGCATGTTTGTGCTTTATTTAGCCTACCTTCAATGTAAACTCTCTTCACACCTTTGTCTGTAAAGAGAACGGTTATATTAGCGTCATCTGACACAACCTTTTGTGTATCGGGTAGAATGTGATATAGGAATTTAACATATATTGATCGAATATATGGTCATGTCTCTTTAAAAGACAATTACGTTTACTGTATCCTTATTTGATAAAGCTTGCGTGACTCTATTCCTGGCAAACGGGACAATACGTATGAACTTGAAATGATACGAAAACGAATTTGGTGCCAGCCGTATACTGAAGACTGAGCTGTCCGCTGTTTAGGACATAACTACTTAAAAAACCGACGAACCCGCCCGCTTCTGCAGCGAAAACGCGTAACGAGAGTTTTTACCAGAATTTTTCTGCGTAAGGGCAATTTAATGCGGAAATCCTGCTCGACGAAGGGTGGCCAAAATTAAAGCCATCAACCTGATGGAACACAAAGAAGTAAATGGCATAGTATAAGCCTATTTAGTACCTCGTCACTAAGCTTAGATCAGAATTATACCGTAATACTTACAACACACATACTTTATGTTAAGGGGCCCAAGCTACCCAAATCACCACTAGAGAACTCCTAGGTTAGATTGGGCTATAATGCGACCGGCCGTCATTCGTTCGTTTATCTTCCATCTGCGCTGGAGATTGCGCGGAGGACGCGGGGCGGAAATTCTCATTTCTAAATTAATTCTCGATCGAACTTGATTCATCGTTTCATTTCGTAACGAATAAGACATGAGACAACGCCAAACCTTTGCAATCGCGACTATTTACCGCTGTACACATTTGGACATTATCTAACTAAAGAGGCACATGAACCTGGAATGGTTGTCACTTAAAATGTTAGTGAATTAGCGACATATGTATACTTAATCGCCGATCTAGCGCTCGTTTCATTGAAGAGTTTTCCTGTGTATCGATGCGCGTTCTCGTCTAATAATCCAGAATATTGCACTTTTTAATAACTGCTGCAATTGCCGGCCACGTCCATTGCTCCACAGCGTAGACTAGATTAATTGACGCCCTTGTACTGTTATTCTATTCTTGGAAACCGTCTCCAACGGCCGCACGTATGTGTGTAAATTATTACAAAAGTGCTGCGAACGATGCGTAGGTATCGTTCCAATCCTAACCTTCCTTGGCTCCGTTCACTGCAGTTACGACGTAATATTTCCATATCGTTATTTCGTACCGTTGACATATAATATAGGATCGTACCACCTTACAACGCTGTGCGCAATCGCAACTACAGCGGTCTCCCCTCTTTCCATCTCTTGTAATGATTCGCCAAGTAATAAGGAACCGATGGAGTAAGGTTTCTTCTTTTCTCTCCCAGAATCGAACGATTGCTCGAATGGTCACCACGTGCTCGCGCCGGTCAACCTGGCAGTGTTCCCTACTCGCTCCGTTGGTGCCGGTAACGCGTGTGTAGCAATCAGGCGTCGACTGCGGTGGCCATCAGCTAGACAAACAACGCTGTATCTGTTACAATTGTAGATTAAAGGCGGAAGTGTTGCTGTCCTCTTGGCGATAGCTTGCCACCGTTGGCTGATGGCCACGTTGTACTTCTCGGGTTCAATGCATCGCATAAATATCTGACTTATAATAGCGTTATGTATGAAGGCGGAGAACTGACGCACAACTGTCCCTTTAAGTAGCTCCTAGATAAATAAAGAATAGGATTGCGGAGGTGGAAAGAAACGACGGCTACCCCTCAGACAAAACATTGTGGCGAATAGTCAGGTTTGCATAACAGAAATATTGCTAAAGGAATTCACCTTCAGGGAACATTGTCTGCACGATGGAATAAACAATCAATGTAAGAACACATGAATGATATTTTGATCAATACTAATGCCTTTCAAATGTGGCCGTTGGTAGTGCAGCCGCAAATACATACTCAAATTTTTATGATTTTTTCTTTCTACATGGCTGACTTTTTGGGTTGTTATATTTGAAATATAAACCTCGACAAGTATCTGCGACAAATTGTGTCATCTAGCTCTCCATACTCTCTGCTAACATGTTGCGATAAAAATGGAGCTGTTATGTTCATAGATGCTCTTGAGGTTTCGAATTTTTACTACAAATTATCTGGCACCTCTTTTTGATTGCATACACTACAAAACGACAAAACGATGTTGTCGTTCGAATGTACGCGAAGTACACTCAATCGAAAATTCATTTTAAATAAGCTAATAAGTTAGTCTGTATACCTTGCAATGATTCTAAAGCTTAAACTGTGTATGTATCAGAGCTCTTTCTCATTACACATTTTAGCCTCTATCCAAAGTCCCAGCATCTCCACATAAAAGAGTATAAAGGTTTTCGTCGAATACCAATCTATACGACGCGCCATATTGCACAGAAATTTTGGTTTCTGCCCAAAATGTTGGTCGTTGATAATGATTTTTACCACTTTACGTAGTTTATGCCACACCTAATACTTGGGAGATGACAGCCATCCTACATAAAACATATACTATACAAGGCCGATTTACTTCGTTTGGAAGAATATATATTTATACATAAGGGATAATACACGGCATTTGGTTCTGTGGATAGTATTTAACCTCAAAAGTATTTCCTTTATTTCGCCGAAATAGAAAAATTAGGAAATACATCGGGCGGTAAATTTTACGATCCGCCAGAAATTAGTGAAGTCTTACTTTGCTATAGGTTATCGCCACGTCTCGCTAGTTCCAGTGCGAGACACTAGAAGCAAGTATATTCTAGGACCGGATTTTTGACGCAAAACCAAATAAATTGTTCGGAAACTGTGACGAAATATTCAAGTGCCATGGCGGACAACAATTCGCTCGATCTCGTCAAATGTCAACTAACTTTATCACGCAACTTCTTCGAAATTTTGCATACGTTTGCGTATGCAAACCACCTACGCAAGCACTCGGTGGTCCTTAACGCTAGCCCCGAAAGTTCTGTCAAAAATTCAGACGTGAATTGGAGTCCCTACTGACATTTACGATTACCTTCAAAATTCATAATCACGGTGACAATTGGGCAAATTGAGCAAATGTGGTATGGGCTGAGTCAATTGGTAGTTCATGTGCCCTTTAACAAGTGAACAGATCGTTTCCCTTTCTCTCTGGCCTTGGCGTCCTGTCAATCCCATTCTTCTACTTCAGCTAAGTTATACAGACAGTGCCGCGACACACCACCACTCATTGGCATCAATATATTAACGTAACGCAAGGGTGCTACTTTTTTGCCGGTACACGAAGTTTCCCGTACGCCGGGGCATTACCGTCTGGCCGACAGATTGAAGTCAACAGAGCGACGCGAAGCGACCTCTTCACTAAGGCGATACTTAGCGTAGAGTGAAGTTATTTTTTTACAAGTGGTGACGCAGTCCACTTCAATACGCTTCGGCGCACGGCCACACACACACAGACAAAACTCAGTTGTCGCCCTATTTGCCGCCGCGGAAACGGAGAGAACAGTGGTTAAATCATGTGTCCCTGGACGGCTTCTACAAACGGTCAACAATTCCTTAAGCAAAGGGTGCATTTAACTTACCCATTTTGTGTTCAAGCGGAGTGACAACCTCTTCGAAATCGGCCAATTTGCTGCATTTCGCTTCTGAGTGTTGTAGTTGTGACTGTATAATTATAAAATAACAAGTTCATTCGACTGACCGGAAGTAGCCTCATGGCCACGTGTTCGTCTATTATTACTAAGTAAAATAATTGCGATTAAAGTAGCAGTGTACTTCAGCGAAAAATGAAGCTTATTTACAAAGTAGCCACGCTGATTTCTGGACATTTTTGCAGCGCGCGTACTGCCTCTGTGACGCGATCCGACGATATACTTAGGGTACGGTGTCATACGCAATAATGTAACGAATGTTTAAAATATGAGATAATGTTCGTTGAATTCTTTAGGAAACCTCCTCGTTTTAGGCTCGGAATCGCTTTCGCATATTGTCACCAGCTTTATGTGAATAAATAATATATACAATACAAGCAATATTACATCTTATCTGCTTCGTCTTTCCAATGAAATACGAGAGATTTTATGCTTCTAGAAATCATATTCTCAACGTTGTACGAGTCAAAAGTTGTGTCTGGTCAAAATTGTGCGCAGCACTCAGCGCAGTACTATGGAGAGCTTAGCTGTTTGTGGTACGTACGTGCAGGAGTGGTGGTGTATACAGAATAACCAACGCTGCTCACTTCGCACTCCGTATGAACAGGTCGAGGCGATCACCCGTGAATTGGAGCTATCAAACGACACACTCGAGAAAGTTATGGCCCACCTACTCGAGGAGCTGAACAATGGACTAGGCAAAAATACGCACCCGACGGCCGATGTTAAGCAGTACATCACCTACGTACGCGATGTGCCGGACGGAAGCGGTAATAGTCGTTTTGTTGTATTGAATTTTTGGGCAATTCTCTCAAGTATTTTAGGTACTGCTGGATGGACTGATGTTTTCTATTCGGTATAAGAAAGTGCAGAAGCAAGCTTCTCCAACTAATTCAATCGACTGTTTGATGCCTTTACGAAGGATCTGTACGCTTAGGAAACAAGTAGTTTCTTCATATTGTGATCTTCATGGTAACCAATATGCTCTAAGTTCTTATATCTCACTTTGTCGTGATTTGTGTGGATAGTCATTTGAAGCCTGTTAAATCCAGAGCGATTCCCAGGCCGGTAATTCGGTTCTTTTTGAGCCTAGCTCTTACCCAACCCCAACAGTGGTTTTGGTTGTTTTGATGCTCTAGTATGAAGTATATGTACGAAAATCACGAATTCAATGCCAGAAAATGTGATATTATGACAAATGACGGCTGAGTTTCAGACCGATTATTGGTCATTATCGTGAGGCCTTGCCAACGTTTATTTATTTGTGTGTGAATTGCTTCTGCAAGCATCTACTTAACTCTACCAGCTTTAGCGTGAAATGCTGTAATTTAGCATAAGGCCACTTTGTGCCTTCGTTCGGTTCACAGAGAGCGGGCGTTTCCTGGCGCTGGACCTTGGCGGTACAAACTTCCGGGTGCTATTCATAGAAATTGATGGAGATAAATTTAAAATGGACAACGCCATTTATGCGGTACCGCAAGAAATTATGCTGGGCACTGGGGTTGCGCTGTTCGACCACATCGCGGAGTGTTTGGCTACCTTCACGATGGGTAAGAAGTTATTTTTAATGGTACAGGAAACAAACCACCAATATTTGATGTGAAATAATGCTTATGATTATCTTGCATAACCCTCTCTCTTACTCCCAATCTTGTGACGGCAATTCCCGAAAAATGTGTTATAACTTGTCATTTACATTGTGGCAACTTCGTTGTTCATTACAGAGCGTGGTATTTACGGACAGCGGTTGCCTCTCGGCTTTACGTTCTCATTTCCGTGCCGTCAGGAGGGTTTGACTCGGGCTCGCCTCGTCAACTGGACAAAGGGATTTAAATGCTCGGGCGTCGAGAATGAGGATGTGGTGAAACTTCTTCGAGACGCAATTGCCCGTCGGGGTGACGTCCAGATCGACGTCATGGCCGTCGTTAATGACACGACCGGCACGCTGATGTCGTGCGCTCACAGGAATAAGGAGTGCCGGCTAGGTGTGATCGTTGGCACAGGAACGAACGCCTGCTATATGGAAAAGCTTGAGAACTGCGAATTGTGGGATGGTGATGATCAGGAGCCCCGTCAGGTGATCGTCAACACGGAATGGGGAGCATTCGGAGACAATGGCGTTATCGATTTTGTCCGTAGCCACTACGACTGGGAAGTCGACGAGGAATCTCTGAACCCGTCGCATCAAAAATTCGAAAAGATGATTAGCGGTATGTATATGGGTGAATTGGCTAGACGTGTCATCCTTCGGTTGGCCAGAGAACACCTGATTTTCAACGGACGCCTTTCGCAGAAGATGAAGACGGCATACGCCTTCAAGACCAAGTATATCTCAGAAATCGAGAGTGATCCGAAAGGCTGTTTTGATGAAACGCGTAAAGTGCTCGCAAAGCTGGACCAGGTTGGCAGCGACGACGATTGCCAGTGTTTGAAGTTAGTGGTGTCGCGGGTCTCCTCCCGTGCCGCCCATTTAGTGTCGGCTGCCATTGCCACGGTGCTCAACAAAATGAAGCGACCTCACACAACGGTCGGAGTTGACGGCTCCGTCTACCGTTATCATCCGAAATTCCACCAACTGATGGAGGCCAAGATCGCTGAACTCACCAACCCCGACTATAAGGTAAGGAAAAAATATATATTAGGCTCGATTAGCCCTATATAATGAAATTGCTACATAATAATATACTATATATAATATATATAATAATATAATAATAATACATAATATGCGACCCCTATGCATCGACTTAATAATGCAAAGCCTCTAATCGATTTATATTCCGTGTGGAATTTGTTCCATGACTTTGTTATTTTGATGGTTACAGTTCGACCTGATGCTGTCTGAGGACGGCAGCGGTCGTGGCGCGGCTCTAGTCGCTGCTGTAGCCGCCCGGAACATTCAGCGCGGAGGCAAGTCGCCGTGTATGGGCATTTAGAGTTTCTACGACTCTTAGCCGAGCGGTAGACATCAGTTCCAGTTAAGCACAGTGGCGCCACCGACAACCCTTGCAACGAAGAGTTACCGCGGAGCATAAACATCCGCAGAGAGCAACTTTCCCCCACCAAGATAATCTCAGAAAATTGAGCGCGCAGAGCGAAACACGGATGATCGGCATGGGCAGGCGAAGGCGAAGCAAAGGTCGAATCATCTCTTTCGGCAATCGATCAATCATTTTCTAAGCCATCCGTCTCACACCACCCTATGAAACGATGAGGACACAATCACAGACATCAATACAATACGAATCTGTCTTTCATTCTTCGTTAACGTGGCAAACTTCGGATTACTGCATAACACGGCATACGTAGATAACGTAGAAGGGGAGGACTTCGACAAACTATGATGAACGATGTGCTTCGGCTGCAAAACGATTCATTTGTTTGAGACCGAGTTACATCATCTGCTCCGCGAAGATTACCTTCCGAAGATTACCTCGCCTTTTTTAGATATTATATCAGCACGAACTTATGCTGGTATCGCAGATCTTCCATGGTTACCTGTAGGATATGCCAGTCTGTGCAGATGTACCATTGGTACGAAAGGTCTACATAGGCCGACGAGATGACGAGTAAAAGACTAACAAAAACGTCTTGGCAGGTCGTGCCAAACCAATGGACGAATACATCCGTCCATTCATAAGCACATTTGAGGGATCGGCCCACGTGTGGGCTTCATTGCATGGGCTGTCCTATAATTAATAAATTATTAGAATTGATTTTGAATAACGGCTAATTAATCTCATAGGATGTTAGGCATATTCTTCGAAGTTGCATACATATATAAACTATCTAAGAAGAATTCGCCGATTCTGGTAATTGTACGAGAGTTAGATTGTAACAAAACAATTATATTCGCTAACAATAACAGCATCATGTACATGGATGTGTGTGACACATGTACATGGATATGTGTGACACTTGAAACAGTGATTACTTCAGCCGGTGGTCCAGAGCAGAGGAGTCGCAGTGAATATTGCAGTGACCTAAGAGTAATGCTCTTTCAAGCTCTACAAGGCCTATAAATTCAGTTTATCTAAGTTTCGCTTCTTAACTACGTTTCGCATAGTGAAAATATTGTAGAAGGCGAGAAGCTGTCATAGTGTCAAATACAAGCTGATACAAGAGAAGTAGAAACTCAAACAAATATAAAGATACATGGGACAACACTAAAAGCAAAAATGACAGCAGTGGATTGTAAGTTAAATATGAACAGAACAATATATATATATATAAACATATATACACACACTATAGCCACAAAACATATGACACATCTAGTAAAATAAAACAACAGAGTGAACCGACATTGATGTTTTATCAAGCCGATATAACATCAAAAATTAGTTCAATCAAAATACAATTTAATAATTATTATTACGCTAGATTAGTGCCGTGGAACATCGAATAAGGACGAACCTAACGGTTGTTTCGTGTAACGTGTATGGGGCCGTATGATCAGGGGAAGGATCCCTGTAATGATGTAGACAGTTCAATTCTCAAAAAGATGTTCTCTACCTTCAGTTAAATAACAGCGATTTCACGGAAACGTGTTGTTTTTACCATTATAAATTGTACGTGTACTTCAATGTAAAATACGTCGAATCAGTCGTAGCGGTGGCTGCTATAACAATGGTGCGTCGTCCAAGGGAATGTATGTGTGTATGAACGACGCCAGGAGCGGCACCCCGAACCGTACGGCCTGTTGTTACTAAAACCCATTCTATGAAAATTAAAAACAGAATGGTAATAATGTTATTCTCATTGATAACAATAATATTACTATTATTAGATTATAATATTAAGTAATATTGTCCTTATATTACAATAGTTTTCACAGGTGTATTTATTAAACTCCCTTGAGCTCATTCTGAAAACGACCTCCAAACTAGAATATCAATAAATTTAAGTTTTTAATAAAACACTGAGTGACGCTTGTGGTATTTTTTCTAACTTACTATCTAGAAGTTAGAGCCATTTTATTAAATAAATAAAGGTAAATATTAATAAAACAGTATATAGAACTGTTCTTATATCGGTCATTTAGGTGGCGGTTCAGTTGCTGCTGAATTTTGAAATAAAAGGAAAGAACAGCACAAAATAAGATATAGACAATTCAATATGATTAAAGTTGCGACATATTCTATCCTCTTTCGTTTAATCTGTCAAATGATATTCTATCCTCTTTTACGAAAATCGAAATTATTGTGCGGGTGGCACAATTTCTGCTTAAAAACCTTTGAGAGTATGAAAACCTTTAAATGCATCTACTGTTCGACGTCGTTAACGGTAGTTTAAAACTATATTTTTTATTTTTATCAAAACTATAATCCGTCTTTTTAATATTAAAATGAAGAAAAGGCTATAAATTTTAACTAGAAAGATTGCAGAAAAAAAGTAGCCACACCGAAAGACTTGCAGCTAGCACCCATTACAACTCTGCTGAACTCGGAAAGTCGGCATCATTTCAGCTGAAGCAGTTTTGATTATATTACCAGCAGAGAAAGCAAATGGAAAAGCAGAAGAAACTTTCAAGATTGCCTGCAACCATGAGTTCGGAATGTTAGCCAGGTGGTGGATGTAAATATTTTCCTTACTCAAAATAATGAGAATATGTAAATAAAACACGCTTCTTCTGATCAGCACAGCACTTCATTTTACTCAAAGCTGATAATCATTATCTGGTTGGCACAAAGTCTTTGCCGCAGAAAAATGTATGCACTAAAGTTTGGTCCGATCTTTTTAAGTGGTCATTAACACCAAAACAATTCACCCTTTTAATTGATGTAAGTGTCAATCTCATGCAAGATTGCTTCGCTGGCCTTTGTCGCTTGTTCATAACACGGCTGGGTATCAACATATGTGAGCATCTTGATTTGTTGCTGAAGACATTCGTTGAGTTGCGTGTATTCCTTCAAGCATACTGGCATTCCTGCTACAAGGTTATCCAGACCTACTATCGGGTTCACGAGTGTTGTGAATTCGACCAAATTCATAAACAGACGAGAGGTAAGCAGATTAACTTCCTGAGAGGCCTGAAGTGCATTGTATGTAGCCTCAGTAAAATCCTCCAAAGATACGTTGCGGCGGACAACATAGCCATACAGTTTCTGCAAACCGTAAAAGGTTGTTTTTTCTGCATCGGTGTATAAATCGATAATCTCTTTCATGTCTGTATTGGACACGTTTCCATCAGACTTGATAAATCGAGTTAGCCAGGTTAACACTGGCTGAGACGTATTGACTTTCTTCAATTGATCTTCAATATCCCGTCGAGGAACCGAACCGGGGACGATGGTAGCTCCCTTAGAAACAGCATGCTTGGCTCTAGCGTTGAAGAGACTCATTGCATTTTCAAGTTTATCGAAAACGATCTCGATGGCGACCTTCTGAGCTGATGTAACTGTTACAATAAACAAACCAAGTAGCACTTTAAGCCTCATATTGAACAAGAAGTACTTTGCTGAGTCGCGCTACGAAACTGCCCTAAGCAGTAAGGCTCCTATGATTTGGAAAAAGGCGAATATCCTTCTTTTATGAGTGTACGAGCTGACACCTCTCAGTCCTTAACATTCTGACAGATTGCCCATTTTGCGCTCTGGACGTGATAGCCTGTATGTGAATAGGTAATATCTGCTGATTAACATGGAAAACGATTCGTGCTGGTTCAATTAGTTGGCTCTATAGAAAATAAACAGATAAACGCAAGGAACACACGTGACTTATCGGCATGGAGAGTTATTGACTTGGCCGGGCTACCTCGGTCGGTACCAAGTCAAAGTCACGACCTTCGAATATTCACATCTACTGTTTTCCGTTATACCTCGTATTGACGATTTTAGTGCAGTCTAAGCAAGACATATGTCTATTTGACAAGGATGCAGACCATATGCAAACAGTGTTTTAGCCGTGTATCGAGATTTGCACACCGGGGCATCGTTAAGAGTCGTTGACCCGAAAGAAAGCATATACGACAAGGACACGAAAATAAACCTGTGAACTGTATATGAATAAACAGTGAATAGAGCTACAATGTTGTTACGCTATTGTTGTCGATGAGATATACACGTATGTTAAAACGTTAAAAAAAGTGCCATTTGTGCCACAACAGTACCACATTCTGTACCTGTTAGTATTATAAATAAAATAGATGACCTATCGCTATATTGTCGCTATATAATCTCATACAAAAGTTCAACAGCTATAGTACTGTTATGTGTTGATTTGTTAACAAAAGCGACAATAATTTGTCCGGCCTTTGGCTTCCTCCACCTGACTGGAGAGTTACACATTTGATGTAGTCGTTTTTCTGTTCAAGCATTTCTTTTGTATCGCAGGGGGAGTAAACACCACGTTTGCCAGCCCCCTGAAATGCCGACCTCCAGCCGAGCATCCCCGATTATATTACGATACAAGATTCAATCATACTCCGAGCCTAAAGCTCAGCAGTAACAGTCTCTTTTATCGCTTCACATCGACGGACATAAAGAAGATCCTCTTTCGCATTCGCTTGCTCTCTTTCTGTTTCGTTCTCTCCCTCGCCGTATCTATCTTGTATTCATTGCTCCGGCTAGACTCTGTGTGTCACTCGGTCCCCCGTTCAGTTGCTGACTCGAAGTGCACATGTACGGATCTCATTGGCTAAACAGCTCCTCCTAGTGTATACTTCGGGTGTAGAGGTTCACGCGCTCCTTCATCGACAGTAACCGCCACCCTCATTCACCGCCGTCTTCATTTTTTGGCGGCATCCACCCCACCTCTATGTTTTTTGCGGTCGATCGCAAACGGTTGTTCTAGTCTGGCAAAGTAGAAAACTGCCTAGAGTCACTGACAGCGCCGGCTGTGACCAGGAGCTCCTGTGAGAACCCCACCGCCGACACTCGTAATCGGCGAAACAAGTCGCGAATCACCGAGCCAATGTGCACCAGCTGCTCAAGCGCTCGCTGCCACTGTCGCTGCAGGCATCTATTATTAAACTTGTATAGCAATCAATGATGCTAAAGCACCATCTATTGATGATGTGAGGACACAAAACTGGTTGCGTGTACACGCAGGGTTATAAGTTATTACAAAAAATAATTAAAGTAGTACTAGCACTGGCAAAATATGGAGTGAAATTTATAGATTTGAAGTATTGTTATGATTCGGACAATTCATACGGAAGTTATTCACTACTCTCATAAATACATAAAGGCATCTTCATATAATTGTACAAATAGGAAAAAAGATTGCTAGCTTTACGATCCTATTCATTTTTGCCGTGTGTAATCAGTCCGTCTTTCGCGTCAATGTGAATTATTACGTTTATGTATGTTATAAAAAATTTGAACTGCTTTCAAGGGACGAAACATTATATAACTTGAATTATAAATTACTCAAATAGAATTGTGCTTTCACACATACATAATACGAATGAATGAAAATGTAGACCCTGAACGCAATTGTATGGGTTTAAAAAAAGCGGGATGCGCTACAACATTCAAAAAGTGCGGTTGGCTCAGATTTAAATATTTGCGCGCTTACGGGTCGTCGGCCTGAAAATCCAAGCAATGCGTTCATTCTCAACCGGGGGAGGGGAGCCGAGGACGCTTTGGGGTATTTTGATCTGTCGCTGCGGGCTAGTCAAGGCAAAGAAAACAAGAGATGTTTCGGGGGTTGTCCGCTACGTAGATTTTGGTGGTGTTTGATCTGTGAGTGTGTGTGTGTGCTGCCCAACCATCGTGAAGAAGCTTGGGCTGTAGTGCGTCTATGTGCCATTCATCAACGAAGTGCTTAAGGTTTGTGCCAAGTACTTAACTAAAATCAAGTGAATTCCGCGCCTTCCGTTTCCTCCGTCCTCTCCGTCCGGTCCCCCAGTGGCTGTGTCTCTGCCTCCACGGAATCTCGATTTGTTCATTGTGCTGCCAGTAGTGGATAGCCGCCCCCGTTTTCGTGAGAGTGTATGTTCCCGGCAGAGTATCCTAGGATTTGCTCCCCCAACATCACTGCTATCCATTCGAGCTAGTTAGCGTGGAAGCACGATTGTCAGCCCTGGGTGCGAGTTAGCTCAGTCCGGTCCGATCTCCGACTCGTGGGGTGCTGTGCTTGCAGCTCGATGGCGTACCCTCGCTGCTGTGGTGCATTCGTCGAGACTGTGTGTGTATGTGTGCGTTATTTCTAGCCGGAGAAATCGAACCCGAGCCCAAAGTAGGCAGCTATTTCAATGCAGTGCTCAAATTTTTACGGGTCGACGAGCGGTATTTCGGTGGCCTAAGATGTGAGATGTGTGTTTAGAGTAGTTCACGTGAGTTGTGTGAGAGGCGCTTCATTGCTTAGAAAATAAAAGGTACCAAGGTCGTGTGGCTCCCCTCATTCAAGACCCCGCCGATTTTCGCTATTGCGTTTGCCGTTCGAACCTGTAGAGCCTGTTTTCCTGTCATGACGATCATTGTTTGAATGCGCCCCTATGGGGCTCGCCGAGTCTGTAAGCGTTGCCCCGATAGTATTGCGTTTTGCCATCTTCGAGGCGCGGCAACTCTTAGTCGAGCGTTCGCACCCTATGCTTTGGGGAGGGTGCATCGAAATTTGGTCGCGAACCGGCGGGCGTTCATATGAAAGCCAGTCTAAGTCGCTACTTGCAAACATCCAAATTCGTCGTGTATGTCCAGGTCGAACATACAACGCTCAAATTTATGTGATACATACTAGGGCGGAATCAAAGCTCACGGGTAAGGATTCAGGGGCGCTTCCGGGCACCTTTCCGTAGTATACTCTTTCGAGGCAGGGCGAGAATCGGAGTGTGTCTGCGTGCCTGTTCAGTGTGCATGCAGTAAATTACGCTGGAAGATGCTTTCTTGAGTTAATCGGGTTATGTTATATTTAAGACCTGAGTTTTTATCACTACCATCCTCGAATTAATCAAGCTTCTTCTGCATTTGCTGAAATTCAGCGTTTTCTGCAATTTCAAGTTATCAAAGCAACTACTGCTCATGCTGTCATTATTATTCATTATAATTGATGTCATTATTAGTTATTAAGCCGTTTGGTGAGAACCAAGTTAGCGTCATTTTTTCACTGGCACGTTTGGCTGGACGAGGTTTTTCCGAGTGATTTTTTTAAATACTCGTAGCTAACGTGCCAAGCGTTGGATTAGCGCTCTTGTAAGCGGTTAAAGAAGCTTCAAGAGAGTCCAAAACCCGGTACCAATAGCACGTGTGTCCTTGAATTGTGGCGCCGTGGGAATCGCGGCGTTGCTCCTGAGCATGGTAAGCGACACGGCGCAGCAACGGTATTGCTCACTTGCGTCGCACGATTTATCAGTGCGCCTTTACAGTGAACAACTGAGAAGCCAAGTGACAATCATCGACAAAACTGGACTTGTACAGCATAGATCTGCTTGTCCCTGTGCGATATACTACCGTCGCCTCGAGCCAAATAAGATCGAAAAACGATTATTTAAAACGACCGAAAGGCAATCGCAAGTATTTTCTCGAGCACGCAACCGGCCGAATTAATTTCACAGATCGTCGGTCAACAGCGGCCAACATTCGTGTTGAGCCGGCTGATAAATAATTCAGCTACTAATTATCCTCTCACTTCTGTTTCTATTGACATGGACGAATATCGCGGATACTGCTAGACGCTGACGCTGATTCCTCATCTAAAAGCAAATTAAATTTTATTTAGTATTCACATAGTGTGAGTATGAAATGTTCGTCATTCTCAGTCTGTTCTTTATTCTATTTATATCTTATAGGGGTTCTTGATCTTGTAGTAGTGTGAATTCAGGAAAATAGTCGGTGATATAGATTTCGTAATTATCTGTAAATAGTTATTTTTGAGGTGATTAAAGATCTAATAAATAGGTGGACAGATCATTTTCGCATAGGGTTAGTTACAGCAGTGAATTACCTCTGAATATTTACCAGCAGCATGTACTATTGCTGTAAGATACAGCATCGAAATGTCTTAAATACATGTAGCGTTTTTCGTTCTAGAGCAAGTATCATTTGATGGTGCAACATAAACAGATGTGTACATTGTCTGTAATGAAAGTCAGTAATGTCTGCCATTTTGCTACCCACCGTGAACTAGGCGCGGCATTACGTAAAATACATTGTTACTTTTTAAACTTCTTATCTCTATCTCATGGATCTTTCTTTTTGCGGGTACTTCTTGTTTCCAAAGAGCGTGACGAACACAAGTGAAGGAAAAGCAGGCATATATTTTGGTAGGGAATAAAATCGCAATGCAACTCGATTTGAGCAACGCTTGACAGAGGGTGGATATTTCGCAGAGTTAGCGATTTTATTGCAATTGACGTATTTAGTTTTTGATATATATATATATATATATATATATATATATATATATAGGTTAAATGAAGCTTCCACAATTCTCTTCATTTTATAGGTGGAAAGAAATAAAACCGCATTATAATTTCGCCGGTCAATACGAATTGATTAATTTACTAGTGAAGATGATAGCAGACATTTCGAGTCGATATATTTGTACATAGTTAAAAAAAAAACACTATTCTGCATACAAATAAATAATAGAAGGAGAAAGATTATAAATAAGCTCTGATGGAAGGCCAAATGGTTTATGCCTGCGCTAGCAAATGCTGAAAGCAATGGAAACTAGCTATAAGTTTTATCTAGTCTTGTTTAATAAAATCTGTCTTCACTCAAAGGCCTAAGCGCACGTGCCAAGTGCTAGGTACATAGATTTTTTTCTTTTGCAAATGCTGCATACGTGCGATACATAGTGGAAAGAAAATGACTTTCTAACATATAATTTGCCATGCTGGCTGTACAGTAATCGCCATCTTAATTTCCAACAATACTGATCTCTGTATTTATTGTGCCAACGCTCAAAGGTATCCTACGAATTGGTATTCTGTCGAAATTCAAGGTTCTGGTATAATTAGATATAAATGGATGTTTGTATTAAAGATTATCTAAGTATCGCAACAGTTTCATTGAAAAGTCAACCGTAAACTAGCACTAATAAAGGTTGCGGAGCAGTTCGTTCAGTGTTCTCGATCCAGTCTACTACAGACTAAAGGTTTGTGTTTTGCTTGTTGTCTTTAAGTTTGTGCAGCTTCTCACATTGTAATCGATTGTTTTTTATTGCGCGGGTTGTTTTTTTTTTAGTAGCGTGCGGTGGAGCCGTGCGTCGCGGCCTCGAGTTCGTTAGTCGTGTCAATGTGATGTGAGCGGCCGTCGGGCGACTCCTCATCTAGTCGAGGAGCAGCCGGCGCAGATCTTCTACGTAGAACTGCCCCACCCCTGGCGTCTTCTTCGCCAGCTGAAAGTGTCATTTCTTCAGAGGTTCGTCTGTCCTCTACCGGCGCTCGTTTTGAGCACGAACCCATCATCGTCGGGCGGAGGAATCTCTTCTACGTACTAGCCGGCTGGTCGTGCTGGCCCGTGAGGCAAAATCTGACGCGATTGCAGTATTCGCATCGTCATTCCCGACGGCGCCGGACCCAGCGTACGGTCCTGCATGTGGTTGTCTTGCCTTGCATTTGCAATGGGCACGACTCCTACGGACTGTGTGGCCTGCGTCTAGTGACGCGGCCTCCAAGAGGCCCGGCAGGTGCCGGTAGGAGTCCTCACACATGGCCTCACACGTTGCCACCGGTAAGTCACAGCAGAGCAGGAATAGCGTAACGAC
>MNPL01007627.1:0-11773 GCA_002081605.1 Tropilaelaps mercedesae | reverse complement strand
TATATATATATATATATATATATATATATATATAATTGAGTCATCCACCCGCAACAACGTAGCTATTGCCATGTGTGTGCAGCATAAACGAATTCCATTGAGTTGTTCGTTAGAGTCAAAAGAGAAACAGGTCAAACTTGACATGGCCGAACGACCTAGGCCCTCCTAGACGGGCAAACAAATCTCATTCAAATAAACGAAATTCACTGTTGACACCGATCACCTTTGTAATTGCCTCGTCCCGCCGTTGTTTGCTCCCCTAGACGGAGACGTCAAAGAGGCGGCTCGTGGTGGTGTTTCACGAACAAAAACGCGAACATGTTACGCCAACGTGATAAAGACAGGTTAAAAAGGGGCGCAAAAATGGCTGCTGCCACGTCGCGATGATGACAACTGGTTCCATTCGTCACTCACTCCAACAGAAGCGTCCAAATGGTGCAGCTGCGCTAAGACGAAAGGGACAGCGAACGTCTGAACTGTGTTTTGGTGAAGCGGGACGAAGCTGCGCGGTTTCGGCATCAACGGCGCCGTCCGACGGTTCTGCTCGGCCCGGCTGGTCTGAGCCGCCGACAGCTGAATGTGAGCGAGGGGGGCTATTGTCTGTGGGGGCTGTTCGACACACACACACACACACACACACACACACACACACACACGTTTGTGTTGCTTTGCATACGAGGGTGGACGGGTGCGTCTGGCCAACTAGAGGGAAAACAGTGGGGGGAAAACGAACTTCAGGCTGAATTTCGTTGGCCGCTGCGTTCAGCTAGTTCAGCTCAGACTAGGCTGGGCCGCATTGTAAATGAATGGCCTGTTTAGACCTGTTTAGAGGCTACACAAAGTCGTGACACGAAATCGCATGAGAAAAAGTGGCCTCTGGCTGCTGCCCCATAGACTCGGCCGGTGGCCCCGGAACTGGGTTGGACGTCTCCACCATCGGTACCATCGAAATTCCCTCGAAGACTATACATAAGGTCTATTAGGTCGTGGCACAATGTAAACCTACAGTGATGGGAGGGACTCAAGGCAGGAAGCTTCAATGAGGCTAGAACCGGCCTTAGAACTGGATTCGTACTTCAGGCCGGTGGATGGAGGCCGAGGCGGCTTCGCCATTGTCTCAGCTGCTCTGTTGTCCACTGTGGCCCATGATGGAGGAGGATGTGGAAATGGCACAAAACACTTTTCAGGTACCGCAATATCGAGTGCCCCCGAAATGTTGCTCGTTTCAGTGACGCCATCCATTCCGAGGATGCTCTGAGGTGCCGGATAGCGTCCGGAGCGGAGCGTTGTCGCTATTCGGAGGGTGCACTACCAAGGTCACCACAGCAGTAGTCCCCGCTTGAAGGTGACCGTCACCCTGCGGAAACATTGACGATGGACCTTGAAAAAACAAGGACAACAGGCAATTATGAAAAAACGACATAAGAAAGGTCGTTTATTGAGTAGCACCCCCCGTTGACGATGGGGTTCTGGACCCCACCTACGGCTGAAGAGGCGAGTAGCCAGGTTTTGTGAGCGCGGACGGCGACTGGAAGAATGAAAATTAGTTGGCTTGATCCACAACCTTGGAGGACCTTCTCGCCCACAACCTTGGAGGACCTCCTCGGGTCTCTTCGGATCTCAGACGACCTTGCGGCCGTTGTGGAACGCTCGTGGGTCGACAAAGTGTTCCGACACGTGCGGTTCGTGACGGAACCCCTGGGGCCCTCTCACATAGTCCAGGCCGCCCTGCCCACGTGCGACGACGACATGCGCAATGTGGAGGCCCTGGGGGGTTCTCGCTCGATCTCTGAGTCTATCGGAGATGACGGCTGCTGAAGTCTCCCAGACCTTGACGTCCGCAGCGCACGAACCGATCCGTAGGCCCAAGTACTGGTGGATTGAAGAGATCGGAGAGGCGAGATCCCGATGCGTGAGGTTCTCCGTAAGGCAGATACGACAAAGCGAAGTTGACTGCGGAGAGTTTCGTCCGAGCACCTGAAGGCCTCGCTCGCTCAGTACAAACGCGCCACGAGGGAACTCCGTCGCCTGATCCTGCGAAGTATAGGAAGTTGGAGTTGGAAAGATCTCCTCGATGCCGTCAACGCAGATGTGCGGGGGCTGCCGTACCGGATCGTCAGGACGAAGTCGCCTGCCCTCCGTCTACCATCCGGAGACCCCTGGGCGTAGAGATCCGCCGACTATTCCCGACCACACATTGAAAGGGAACGAAGTGATCAAGGTGGATGCGGATATTTCGGGGGTGACAGGGGGACGAGGCGGTGTGGTGGCGGCCGACCGTCCGCTATTCCGTAATGCACCGAATCCGGATGGAATTCGTCCAAAGGTTGTAAAGTTCTTAGTCAAGCAGTGTCCAAAAATCTTCGCGACTCTGACCAGCGTGGGCAAAGTTTTCGAAAACGTCCTGCTCGCACGAAGCGAAGAACGGCCCTATCGGTTTCTGTAGGGGCAAGTCTTGGAACGAGCGTTCGACGAACGACTGAAGACCTTCAAGACAAGGTCGTTCGTTCTACTCATTCTCCTGGATGTCAAGAACGCATTCAACTCCATGAACTGGAACGTTCTGATGGACGCGTTTTGCAGGAAGGGGATATCATGACTGGGCGAGCGGACGTACGAGGTAATCAGTCAGGGCATCCGCAGGACTCGATCCTTGGACCGGTGCTGAAGAACATTTCGGTGTTATCCTTGACATCGGCCTCAGTGGCCTCACGAGATAGGTGGCAAACAAGGTCGAGCAGGTAGACCTGAACCCAGCTCGACCGACGCCCAGGGTCGATATGGAGCGACCGATGCTGCCGTCCATGGGGTCATCCATTGCCCCATATGGGGCTTCGGCATGGAGGCCACATTGAGGACAGAGGCGAGTCGCGGCCGTGTCAGGTCGGCACAGAGGACGCTACCGATTAGGCTAAGCCAACTTCTTGGCCAAGATGGTGTCATGGAAGTTCCTGATCGATCAGAAAGCGGAGCTCATGCTTCTTCTATGATCAGCGGTCGATGCAAATGGTCGATGGTGGTGGCATCGACGAGTGCCGGAGTGAGTGGTCGTGCAGGACAACACTACGAGCGCCTGGATCAAGTTCTCGATCCCGGACCTTAGCGGACGGTAGCTGGACGACAGCGGCGAATTGGCCCATGAGGTAATCCAGGACCCTACGGGGCATGCGAACGCCATCATGAAAAGTAGGGCGGCACCAGAACGGAAGCTAAAATGAAGACTGGACAGGCCTGAGTTAGTGAAGCCTTTCGGAGAGGAGGAACACTTCCCGAGGGAGTAATGTCAATCGCTGGGTGGTGAGGCGAGGGCAGCCGATGCTTCACCAGGTGATGATGAGCTCCCGCGCCATCCTTGGGACGAGAGGCCGAGCCGGAGCTCTTCCATAGACCGAAGTAGGGCAGTTGCAATCGGCGGCTGCTGAAGATCAGGTGTCCTCGCCGCTCTCGTGGTCTCGGAGCAGTGCCATTACCATTCCGAGCCTCGACAGGATGGGGGAGCTTCACGGGGGTTTGTGAATCTCCGCACTGGCCACTTTCTCGTTGCGCAGTGGCGCATGAGCATTAGGCGTTTACCTAAACCCAAAAAAAAAAGGACTCAGCCAGGCGTGGCGCGACGATTCACTCAGTAGATTTCGTAGGGGAGGAGTTGGTGTGGCGTTTGCGTAGGCAGACGCTGTAGCGAGCGTCGACGCATGAGCATACGCGGATGACATTGAAGGGCTGGCCATCGATCGATCTGAGGTACATGTCACTCATGACTTAGCGACAAACATTTGTGCACGAGAAAAGATGGAGACCATTCCAATATTAAAGGCCTGTTGACAAGCCATGTGTGTGTGTGTGTGTGTGTGTGTGTGTGTATGTCGGGCCTAAAATAACTGGCGATTTGGTTTCGTTTATTGGACAGCAAATTCTGCCGAGAATATTTATTGTGCCGTTAATGTAAGTGCCTAAGTGGCGCTGGCACCCTTCGGCCCTAAACCCAAACCTGAAGTTCCCGAACCCGTCTCAGTCGAGCGGTCAGCCGATTCCGCCTGTTTGTCAGCTGTAAACGTAGCCCTCGTCAGACAATTAACGCTGAACACTCGTCGTCCATGTTCGGAACATGTCCCCAAATGCGCCATCATCGTCATTCTCGGCCAAATCGAGCTGCTCTTCGACTGCGTGACAAACCGAGCATGGCCAGTCGTCGACGCGACTCAACAACCGGCGTCACGGCGCCTACGGTGCGCGTGTGCCATCCACGAAAACTACGAAACCACGAGCAGCGATCCAGCTGAAAGTGTTCGTTGTCACGCGGCGCAACGTCGACCGCCTCGTCTACGACGGTGAAACACAAATCGTTCCACCTCTACGGACAACGCTGTCACGTTCGTTATTTGTTGGCCATTTTTTTCTCTATCCACATGACCGTCGGTCCCAGATCCAGAGACCCCCCCCCCAGATCACTCGGCCTAATCTGAGCGAAACGTCGAGTCAGCCAACAACCGAGGCAGGACGATGCAGGAAGGGTCATTGGCACGAGCAGTACTCAGACACGTGACCAGCTGATCATGAGCCACTCTGACACGAGTCTGAGCACGATGACAATGACCGGACACTACTCCGGATGGGGGCCGTCTACTCAGCGTTGTTGTTGTTGGGCCGGGAACGTCGCGCCGTCCCTACTTTGTCGACTTAGCGACTCTGTCGTCGCGTTTCGCGGTTTCGGAGGCGTTGACAGATCGCGACGGCTAAGCCGGAATGGCGTTGTTGTAGTTGAATGGATCGTCAGCTGTTTCGGCGTCTGACCCGCCGCTATCGTGCTCTCCCTCGGAAACGCGTGTTGTCGTTTCGTGGGGGTCTCAGGGGGCTGCGGAGATGGTGGGGTGATCGATCGGGAATGAGTGGTCTACGTTTGTCGTCTGTCCACTGGCGGCTAGACGCGATCAGACTCGCAGACGTCCGTGTGACGGACGCGCGGGCGGTCGAGTTGTGGCGTTTCGCGGTAACATTCTTCTTCTTCGACGAGGCTCGAGCTTCACTGACGAATTCGTTCGACGCTCGCTCACGCAGTCATCTCGTGGCGGATCGCCATGACGAGGGCGAAGGCAGCGCGCGAGGCGAAACCCCGGCCCCCGTCAGGCCCGTCGTGTTTACAGGCGGACCTGCAGGCCCGAACTGCGTGTGGCCCGACGACCATCCAGCAGAGAACAGCGCGGCCTGGGTGTGGAGGCAGGGCAGCGAGGGAGAGTTCGGCACGCGGAGAAAGGCTCCTGATCGTCGGCGTCCTCTCGCTCCGCGAGGATAGGCCAACGCTGTTCGAGCCAAACAGGCCAAGGCTGTAGGAAACGCCGACGGCAGGTGCAACCCTCGCAAGTCCATCGTCTGCTGGCGACGTTTGCGTGACGTCACGGCGAACGGGTCAACTCCACCAGCTCTCGCGTCGAGCTCGCTTGAGTTTCTGCTGCTCCTCAGTCGGTCCCATCTGATCGCCTGCGGAGGGACGGATACGGACGTGGTTTGTACGTCAGGCGGGTCGTCGTTCGCTCCGTCCGCTGCTCCGACGAATAACGCGCCGGCCTGCCGCCAGTCAGTATCGCATCGCGTCGTCGAAGTCGTGGCCGTTGCCGTCGACGAGGCGTTCGTTGAATCCGACGGGGCCGTTCGTGGCGGCGCACTCGTTCGTGTCGGCCGAGGTGTTTGACGACGGCGAAGTGTCCTGACAAGCAAATCCGTGACGCACACGAATCGTCGTCGTTTCGCAACGAGCGCAGTGTCGAATCGGATCTGTGAGACATCATCCGCTAACGAACCCCCCGTGACATCGCGACTGACGCACGACCAGCGGAACGAACGAGGTGAAGCGCCGATAGCTCGTGAGGCCCTTCAGGGCTCCTGAAGGAGTGTCCTCGGGCGAAAGTGTTCCTTTCGTTCTGTGATTTAGTGAAGCGTCGTCAGCGACGACATCTGCGCGCTGGACTGCAGAACCGTCTTGACCTGTAGCCTCCTTTTTGCAAGGATTACGCATTCCGTCAACGCGACGATCTCCTCGTTTTCGTGACGGCGTCGAGCGTGTAACGACCGCCCAGCCGCGGCCAGCCACGAAATGTTTGCGCATCGCCAGGACATCGAATTCATTTTCGCGCCACACTGAAAACCGAGCGCGCTTTTCGTGCATGGCGACATTAACGCGTATGCACAAATCGATACTAACAACTCGTTCTAGTGAGAGCGCAGTTCTCGCCGACGAAATTGGGGGCCGCTCGTTTTTCGTCGAGTAGTCCAACACTGACCGGACAGGCGGCCAACGAGCGGAAGAGGGCGGGCGACAAAGCGGAAGGTGGCGAAAGTTCTGCGTCGTGGTGTTCCCTTCAAATCGTGTTCCATCTTTCGTGGCGACAAACGCGCGCGAAGCACAACAACCGGAATCGCTACGACGGATCGCCGAGTTTTGTGTCGACAAACAACACCACCACCATCGTCGTCGTCGTCCACCCCCCCGGCGAGCGTCGTCGGGCCCTTGAGGCGTGGCACAGGCCGACGCGTTGACCCCCCTCGGTTCGGATGCGCCACTTCGACGATTGCGACGCTCTAAAATTGCCACCACGAGGTTGTGTACGCCGGCGGACCTCACCAACGCGATGATGAAGAGGAAAAAGAACTGTGCGAGGACGACGGTGGATGCTACGAGCGGCCGAAGCGCACAGAAACGTTCACACGCGTTGAGAATAGCGACAGAACAGGCCAAGGACAACTCGAGCCGTTCTCACTCGAGCAGCAGCAGCAGCAGCAGCAGCCATAACGAGACGCGGTAGTCACCTTCGGGCCAGTGTTAAGCTCTGGCTGAAGCTTCTTTCTGTTTTCTGCGCTCCCATCCGGGCGGCGGCAGAAGCAACTCCCCCCTCGAGTCGTTCACATTTCGTTGCGACCGCATAAACGCACGAACGAGTCCCCGACGACATCGACGCAGTCGACACGAACGCGTTCAATGCCGCCCGCCCGCGCTCGCAGACGCACACCATCGAGTGGTTGAGGTGGTCCGTCGCTGAGTACAGCAACGCCTCGTTGAGTCGCCCGAATCCGGAGCCAGTTCGAAGCGGAGGTCCGGCCGAAACGCACCGCCATGAAACGACGACACGCGACGCCACCAGACGCTATCGCACATGGGAGATGTTCATCGTAGCTAGTCGACGCGCCGCGACAATGTAAGTGCCTCAACGAACCAAGTGAGGACGAAACGCAGTCGAGGGACATGTGAGGCTAAGTTGGACAGTATGGGATGAGCATGTAGGTGACGAAACAGGCTGAGGACCATGTGAGGTGTCGTCGACGACGAAGTTCTGCCACTCGCCGCCATGTGAGAGTGCAAAGCAGAGTAAACGACTCCCTGATCGAGCCGTACGAGGGGGCCATCTGCGTTTTCGTTTTGCAGCGTACAAACCCCCACCGCGGCCAAGAGTGTCACGCGACGAAGCGCTGAAGTGTGGGTTGTAGGTGGGGAGGGGGTGTTGAGGTGTCGTAGCGAGGTGTGCGTCTTCAGATCGCCTTCTCAGGGGTGCCGTAAGCGAGAAGGTGGAGCTGGAAGGTGAAGTGGAGGCTGAACGAGGGGCCGAACCCAAGGCACACTAGGCCGCTCGTCACACACCTCCGGACGATGGGGTAACACCAACGTGGTGACCAGATGAGGTAGAGGGAGACCGTGGGCCTTCACGTACCGATCGGCTTCAAAATAGCCGGCGGGCGCCAGCTCAAGGAACAGAACGCAACTGAACAGAGTTGATATATTCGCTGAAAAGTGCTCAAGACTACGGCATCCTCAAGGACGGCGGCCGGCCGGGCCGGTGGGAGCGTCCGGAGCGGACGAGGCCGATATTCTATTCGTTAGATCCGAAGTGAGAGGACGCGCGCGAGCAACGACGACGACCAAGCTGACCACCATGTCTCTGCTATGCGTAACAGGTAACCAACAACCACCGTCCGTAGAGGAACTAGCTAGGAGGCAGACGCGTCCTCGAGGACGAAGCACATAAACTAGAAAGCTCGTAGTAGTATGTCAGACAATCGAAGGCTGCTCTGGAGTTGTTTGCGCTCGCCACCTCAGCTTTCTGACAACCACTTGTCAGGCCGATTATTCAGAGGCGTCGTTGGCCGTTGTTCAGTCGTCGTGCGTTTGTAGAACGTCGCCTTCGAACGAACACCTCAAGCACGCGTATGACGCGCTAGCACAGGCCCCACTCATGTTATCGATGTAGTATTATTAATCGAGGGTCAGTTATGTTGTCACCTATGCGTGCGCCTAGGCTGCGCATTCGCGCTAGGATCCGTACAGACTCTGATCTGAGGCTCATAATGAGGCCCTCAGGCGCTCGTCACAAATCGAACGGACAACTCGGCTGGGTCCAGAGACCTATCGCGTTCCGCTTGTGAGGAACGCGATACGTGCCACGTTCAGCTACCCCTCAGAGCCACGTGTGTACACATGACGCGTCGCGCGTGCCTACGTAACGCGCATAAACGATTGTTGTCATTCCAAACACGCAATTTCCGAACTTCTGTCCCGGCCCGAACGGTGTGCGAACGGCCTGCTAGGTCCACAGTTCTCGCAAAAGTTCCCTCGGACGTCCGCGCTCTCAACAACTTTGTCCGTGGTGAACTTCGGCACTTCGGTGCACTTCCCCAGATGATTAAACGCTGGTGGCGGGTCCTAGTAGGACCAGCAGACTGGCCGACTACAAATAATCTACCAAGGAGTTGTCGTTTAGCTGCTGTTCAACGGCAAACTTGGTCGCTTGCGCAGTCACACACGACTAATCACGTCTAGTCGCTCTATGATAAATATACTAATTTAGTTATTGATGTTTCAACAAATCGACGGAGCACTAAACTCGCATCACGCCGTCAACGACGACGAAGACGCCACTAATAATAATGTATGATTATCACGACGAATAGTTAAGCACAAATTGCACCGCATGGCCAACAGCACCATCGGCGTTACGGCGTCGTGTGGGCGCGTGGAGCATTTTGTTGTGCGGCTACGAACGCGTACGAGACTCTGGCTCGTTTCATGCGAATAGACTGTCGAATGTGATAAACGAAATAGACGTACGTGGGCGTGAAGGCGTGATCACACATGTACGAGTGACATGAAGTCACATGATGAAGTCGGAATTTCGGCTGCGTTGGTCCGAGCGCGTAGCACCACAACTGGGTCCAGATAGATTTTCGACGGTTGCGAGAGGTTCGCTTGCGTCAAAATGATGCAACGCCCCATGGAAAAGACGTCTTCCAACGACGATAGAGACGACTCTGTTTCGACGCATCGGAGCAGAAGTCGTATTCGCTGGCCTTTTGAAGTTGGCACTTCGATGCTGTGGCATGGCCGATATTTTGCCTGCACCAGTTGCATCCGTGATCCGCTATCGATTCCATGTTTTCAACAGGGCGGTCCTTGAATCACTGCTATCACCTAGAATCGTGAATCAAATTATTATATATTGTTAAGTTATATCTACGGTACAAATATATGACAAGTGTAACACAACAAATGCAATTTTAGACTTGAGCGATGCCAATTAATGACGTGAGTGAGACAGGGGTGAGGAAAACTTTGGCAAACATTTCCATGGCCTTTTAGCATCGTCACTTCTAGATATGAATGTGAGCCGGTAGTCAAAATGACCACTCAACTTCACTCATCCTTCATGTAAACATAGAAATCAATAGCTTAATCCTTGATGGCGTTGATGGCCCCACGCGTCATTAACCGTAATCGCCTCCATAGGATCGTCGCATAATTAGCCATATTTCGTGCAAAGCGGGGGGATGATTGTTTAGTGTAAAGTCAATTGCTGTAGCAAATAACCTGCACTACCTGATGGTCTGCTTAACAAATTAGCCATCCTGTACGATAATGAATAAACGTTCGAGGTTGGCAGGTTTATTTAGAACTTGCAAGGGCACTGCAAAATTACACCGAGATTGTGTAACGTTCAATGAAGCCTGAAACTACTCCACTTGAGGAAATAACTTCCCTTGTTTGCTCTCTTCCTCCGCTAAACTCGGTCTTGCGACCGAAATACGGTTACCTGGAATATACGAGTATTTACACACATCTTTCAGTCCTCTGTGAATTCGTCGATTACTACTCGAGTGCATTCGAGCGAAAAAAAGAGCGTCAACAGAAATAGAGTCATGGATGAGGGTTTTTCACTTCAGTTTGAGTAGACTGTATAACAAGCTATTATTGTTATTATTTACTGGCTTGTTTATTATCGCCTACTCGTTAGCGAGCATGATTAGCCCACTTGAAATTTGCACTCGAACAACTTTCAATCACCTTACCTACATGAAAGAATACATTTTATGACTAATTCCCACGAAAGTTCTTGACGCATATTCGGTTCGGTGGTTGTTTATCAGAATCACCTCAGTTCAGGAGAACACTCCTGCTTAGCTACGCCCTGTGTAGGTCATCGACGCTTCCTCAAGGTAGAATTTTCGTCAAGTCTCCGCCGACCTTTTCTCACGCAGTGTCGACAATATCGTCAACCTTGCTTTACACACACACACACACACACGCTACGAATTTCGGCGCGGTAAATAATTCTAGCAGAGTTCGGTAGGGGCGATATTTGGTAATACCCAGATTAAATTGTCTGCCGAAGTCAACGTCGAACACTGCCAAACGCGGAGGCTGTGCTCGAGCCGAATTGTCGAATCGTTTGGTTGGGCCAGGCCGCGCCAACGACGGCAGCGCGCATTTGTTGCACTGTCACTCGTTCCACTTCGGGGAGGAACTGGACGCCTTCGGGCGGCCTCACTGTGCGCCAGCCTGATCTTGCCGCGGGCCCGTTTCGTATGCCTTCGCCGCCAATTCGATGTGGCTCGACTTTGTAACGAGCAAACAAGGATAGATGCCGTTAGCTCTTAGTTTGTGTGAGGGGGCTAACGAAAATTGTTCGGTGAAATGTGCTTTCATCGCGAGCGTTACTCAGTGATTGAACAACAACGACGACACCTCGTTGAAACAAGACAAAACCACAAACAGTGATGTAATACTTCTAGGATGCTAGTGCCGAATGCGATGAAAGACGTCGGGTCTAGTTCGTTTCGACTGTCGGCGACTTTTTATCGACTTGTCGAAAATAACCCCGTTGGGACATCGCTGTAAGCACTTTCGGCTATGCTGTTTTTCTGGCTTAGAAACGAATAGAACGGTGATTTTTCTTTGATTATGCCTCACTGATGAAGCATAAAAATGTGCCTCGCGGCGTTCGATGAGCTTTTAAAGTGACGCTCGACGTCGGGCAGGACAATGCGATTTTATCTACCTATTTTGGTAGATATTGTATGGATGTCTTCGCATCGTCACGCTTGAGCAAATGTTGTCTAGGTTGTGCTCTAGAATTGACTGGAGAGGTTGAATTGTGCTCTAAAATTGACTGAAGTTGTTTACGGATGTTTGAAGTATCGGCTTGCACAATGAGGCCAGTACACCTCAAAATGTCCTTCTCCTTCTATCTTTCTTCTTCGATGATTCTTTTTGGTCATTGTGACAGTGTCACAACAACTGCCACAATGGTCCCCATTGGGCTTCCGAAACTGGAAATGTTTCTATTTGGCGAGTCTCGGCGTTCTTAGCTGGAGGCCAAATTGAAAGTTCTCTGAGTTTGGCGCTCATTAAAACCAGCAAATTAGAGAGCGATAGAAACAGAAAACGCTAGCTTAGACAGCGTCATATATATATATATATATATATATATATATATATATATATACACATATATAT
>MNPL01007626.1:10235-37980 GCA_002081605.1 Tropilaelaps mercedesae | reverse complement strand
GAATCTCACGAGATTAAAACCATTGACGATGTGGCCACGGCGGGCGCCATAGGATTCTACGGAGATATTGGCGCCGGTTTCAGTGCCCGTCAACGAATGGAGTGAAATGGCGAAGACCATCAGAGAGGACGAATCAGGTATATGAGCGGCTGTTGTCAACTGTGGATCACTCCGTATTCCGATTTTGCTCCAGCCTGCTTCAATTTCGGGAAAGGAGCAATTACTTAGTTCGATTGGCAATCAATAATGCGTTAGAACATGGGCGTGATGCTCGTATCGATGGTCACCCGTTATTAATTGTGCATTGACTCGTGAATGTTGTCGCTTTGGGGGTCGGCTGTTACCCGCTGTCGACAAAGGCGGTGATCGATGAACTGTTCGCTAGCTAGCAACAATATCGTTCAGACGAACACACCCCTTGGGACGTTGAATTGTTGACTATTTTATCGTTGGAATTTCTTCGAGGAACCCTCATCCGTACATCGTTTCTCTGTCACTCCCAACAATCATGCGATATTACACGAGTGCGCATGTAAAGTTAGGACATCTTCGTCTTCGGCCTGACCAAGGCCAGCCAACGCTCAGATCGTGCGTTGGAGTATACCGTCAACGTCAAGGGACGCATCGAACGTTCTCAATGCAATCGCTGCAGAAGATGTGAAGAGTAGATGTACAGAAGCGACGAAAAGTAGATGTCATCATCGACTACATTTAGTGCTTAGACAATCATGTGCCGGTTAGCATTATGTTGATGTCGGAGGCAGGTAAAATGGCTGCTGATGAGGGATTTAACGAGACATCATCGAGTAGTGCAATGTTGAACATATCTATGCACGTATGAGTATGAATGCGTGCGCGCGCGTCTGTGCGTGTGGTTGTCGCTGCTGTGTGTGCGTATGTGAGCCGTCTTAACAATACGCCGAATAAGGGTGACGATGTGTTTCTCTATACCATATAATGTGTTTTCCCCACCGTGGCTCCGTCGATGCACTATTGGGCCAGCTGTGGCGGCATAGTCGAACAGTGACTGTGTATATGTGCGTTCGTGTGCGTGCGTGTGTGTGTGTGTGCGCGTGCGTGCGTGTGTGTATATGACTGAGGCGAATCGTATTAAGGATGCAGGGGATGCGGGGGTACAAAAGGAACGAGGTAAGTGACAGCACTCGACGACAACTTACTTCGGAATTCGAGTTACGGAATCGATCTAAACTCGATGAGCCAGTTCACATTATTATATACCTGCCCTTAAAGCTCGATGCTGTCTGTGGAGGTCACGACACGCCGATGGCCACTCCACTTCTTAGTCGATTATCATGTGATTATATGGTACCAGCGGCAGTGCGACTTTCGTCGAAGTTGTGAGAGCATTCCTATTGTCGTATTAGCCTTCGATCTGTACGGAGCAATAATAGAGACTATTCGTTCTGAATTTACGCATAGTGTATGTAAAGGGTGTGTTCAAAACGGGGATTATTTTTTAAAAATTGATATAGACAATCAAGGTTGTACAGGCTCAAATTATTCAACGATTGCCAATACTAAAAACGAATGAAACAACGACTATATGAATTGAAACTGGCTGCCTCAGCGGCACAACAAAAAAACGGATGGAATACGTCCACAATATGAACACTTGCAAAATGTGTAGTCCACAATTTTTACAACACACTGTACTTATATTCACGCCGAAAAAACAATAGTTGTTTTTTCATAATTTCTCAATTTATAAGTGGGTTTCAGTTCATGTACGGATTTTGTGGTAGTGCTGAACTAGCTAATAGCGTCGAGCATTTGTACATTTCGTCGACTGTTGGGCGTGGACGCTAAAAACGGGACTTCGCCTAGAGACGGTAAAACGGACGTCGATAAAGGGAAATTCTCTAAAAGAGTGCTAAATGCGTATTCGTTGCTCACCATAAATACTAACGACGATAGATATTGTAAATGTGCGGTTACCGGACGGACATCTGTCTTCGGCTGTCCGCTTTTATTGTTATCAAAGCAAACATATTCAAATCGCGCTAGTTTGTTGTGACATCTCCGTTTACCGAGTGTATGTGATTCCTCGTTTTGCCCTACACGAAACGAACTGTTTTATGCCAGCAACTGCTATAATTCAATATGGGCATATAGGCATAAATCGCATGCTTGTGTATGTACGGTATTCGAGTAGTGTTTAAGGGGCCGCGCGTCCGAAGGGAATCAAATGGGGCGCACCTGTTCCATTCTCCGCTGCTGTAAACGTGCAAATCAATGTAGACAACCACGCGCACTTGGGTTAGATTGCCAGCTGCTCTCTGGGGCTTCTCCCTCGGCCTCGCGGTCCTGCATACATATTATATACTCCCATTTGGAGCAACAACGGCGAGCTAGCACACGCCTCCTTCTCCAGCTTCTTCTAATTGGCGATTAAGTATCTGGTTTCCGCCGCTGCGACCGCCGCCGTTGTCGGCGCCTCCATCAGCTGGTGCGATGGCACCCTACGCCCAGTCACCTCCGCTAGGTGCCAAGGCAGCGCAGTCAGCAGCCTCTTTATTTCCACACATACACACACAAACATGCGCGGATATGGCGGACGTCCCGTATAGAGGCTCATCTACATCGAAACTCATGGCGGAGTTCGTTTTGCGGTGCGTTCTCGGCTTCTCGGACAATGTTGGCGCTGCTGGCGGCGGAGGGGCGAAGCTGGGGGCTGTTAGTCTCACCGTTCACGCGTCCAAGCGCGTCCGACAGATTCATTGCTCCACTCTTCACCTGCTCGCTTCCATCCCCCAGCTTAAAGGGGGTTCGAAGGAGGCGGGTACCTCCCAGATGGGTTGTTTCCCAGCATAATGATTTAAACGGCCTCCCGCTTTCTGTCGATGTCGTCGTGGCAGTTGACGGCGTCGTCGTTGTTGTTGTGTTAGGATTCGTGTCGTCGCTAGTTCCTCTGCGGCGATGCCGGGGGTTTCGTACGCCGTGGAGATGCGCGAAGAGAACGCCAATGCTAGCCATCACGGCCGACCGCCTGATGTAGTTATGGCGATCGTGTCGGGCCTCCGTTGGCGTCCGACGTTGCAGCAGCAGCCAGCGTCGTGGCCGGTTAAGTGGCGTGCCAATTTCGTTGCACCACCTACGTCGTGATGTGGTGGTATCCGATGCGGCGGAAGCGTCGATGGCGGTGCTATATCTATAAAATTACAGAGAACATTGGCAAACGCCCTCGTACAACTGCCCTGTGGACGACCGCATATTGGTAAACCCGCCTCCTCAACACGCCCAAGCTCACGCGGAGGTGGAAAAATCTGTGGAGGAGAAGCGCGGGGATTACGGCGCTACCATTGAATAGGGGACCGTAGCTAAACGGCCGCAAATCCTTGGCCTGCAGCTGCCACCACCACCACATCACGGACGATGCTGAACCGTACGCCTAGAGGACGATTGCGAAAAAAAACGGAGCAAAACAGGGAAATTTGCGGTGCAGCTGGTGCCTGGGTGCGCGCAAACGCGTATGGAAAAACGAAGGCATGAGAATATGAACGAGAGAATACGTCTGAGATGTTGGGTGATAACATCCCAAGATGAGCGCCCGCGCAGCTCTGACACAAATATACGTCTGTACACGAACGAATTTGGGGACTATCTGGGATAAAGGTAACACGTGAAAATGTACCTAAGTGCTCGAACCCACAACTTTTAAAGCACATTTACGATGAAAAAGATTGAGTTGAGCTGTGACCAGACTAAAGTAATTTGCTGTTATATCGCCCACGTCCTCTTCGTTGTGCGTACGCGTCTTTTTAGGACATTCAGGAAAAACTAGAACGATAGAACGAACACCTTAGAGATTCGGTTTTCTTGCATGATTGTCCTTGTGCGCCCCGTGCCTGTATTCGTGCGAGAGTCGGCGTGAAGGACCGAACTGTTCTCGGGGTCGTTAGAGGACGGGACTGTAAAGGACACTAAAAGCCGATTCGAGAGTGGATAAACGCGCAGGAATAGGTTCAGGATACTTTATTTCAAAACGACGGAAGCTGTTAGGAGCGGAAGCGGAAATGACCCGTTTCTGAGCTGACCCTTTTCCGCGCCGAGTTGGGAATTTGGACACGACGAGGCCGACAACGAGAGAAACATGCGTACAAACAGCAGGAGACAGCCATAGCTTGATGCCAACCGATAATTTCGACGGACTTTTCGGTTGTAGCCATCCGCGATGAGCTGTCTAAAAGAAGTACGCAAAAGCCAAGGATATACGCGTATAGACGATCGTTCAAGCGTCATGGGACTTTATTACGGATGACTGTACCCGTAAAACTGGCACACGTAAGACGTGCAAGCAAGCACACTAACGATTCTAATTACTTTTACGATGGTGGCACATCGGTAAATATTGTTCATGAGTCCTGCGTTCTCGCTGAATCCCTTAGCAATGGATGCAGGCATATGGACGCGGCACAAAATGACACCGATAAGATGTTTCCGAGACGCATAATCGACTTCGTACGGCAAATTATAGCTAACTTGAACATTGATACTCCGATAGGCGTGCCGAGTGTTGGTGCATGTGTGCTACTGATCTATCGGGTTCTTCTAGTTTACCGCTGACGGGTCACTTTGCTCTGTCTCGAAGTGTCTCGATGATGAGTTCGTGTATTAGTCAGTAGTAATAGAAAGTGAGGGGTGATGTGCGCCCAGATCTTCTATCGTAGTACTTTCGTGCTTCGCCATATTCACCTTTCAACAGCGCAGAAGAGTTCGCTCTATTTACCCCCTTTCTGTCTCCTTTCTCTCGGTTCAAACACGACGAAGTAGATCAACCGCATGGTGAACGCAGGCTGGGGAATTGCTATGGAGAAAGGCAAAGGGTCGGAGGCCCCCAATCGCTGGATCGACCTCGATCACCTCTCTCAGTAGCAAATCGGACTCTCGTAGATTTGTGTCTTGCGGTTTAGCAGGCACCCACACGACTATAGCTTTCGAGCGTGGGAGTGCGTTTGCGGCGAGGTGGCCCACGCAGAGAGGGGTAAGGCGCGAATGGATCAGAACAGCTGAGATGGGTGAAAATGACGATGATGAAGTCGGCTACAGACACAAGAAAATGCACTTGGTGTCTCTTGCGCAGTTATAACTCATCCCTCTGCAGTGGTCGGCTAATATGAGCCTTCGAGCTTCTCGTTTTCGCCCTCCGGATTCTCCTGTCCGAGGGAGAACTCCAAGAGAGCGGAGAAGACACAAGTGAAGGATTACCTCCATCTCAGGATCGACATGTATGAGAACTTCACATACAACGGAAGCGAAAGATGAATCGACGAACGAATAAATGATGATACGCAGCGTTTTCGAGATGAGTCCATTTTGGTGCTTCGTTACAGCATACGGGCGAGAATAATGCAGTGCCCTTGGTCGACTTCCACAAATGTAATGCAAGGAGGCATCAGCATGTTTAGCATGAATAAACCGATGCTTTGTCCGAATCGCTGACCGAAACGCTCAACTTTATCTGAAACAATGATTTCTTTTAAAAAAACAAGGGCAGTGTGATGAATAATGCAAAGGTATGCGACACGCCCTCGCGTTTGGGACTATGCAGAGCCTTTGAGCAAGAAGAAAACGCGGAATGTGACATACTAATACGTTTATTCGTGAAATTTTCTTGCGAGAAAAACGAGAATTCAAGATCGGAGCTTAGATTATTGAATTGTTCAATATATCCTAACAGGTAGAGTGTATCTTGTTTTCCGGTGAAGTATATGTATATACGATATTTTTATGTCGTTAATAATGAATAATAGAATAATGCATTCTGTAGCAGAATAAATCCGCTAGAGAGAGCGTCTTGACTAAAATTAAATTCTGGTTCAATGCTATTCTAAAGTTGAAACTAAGGTTAGGAAGTTAATATTAATGCATTAGTAGGGGCTGATTTTCTCGTAAAGCTGGACGCTATCCGTAGCAGCCACAGACCATATATATATATATATACATATACATATATATATATGCGTGTCTGTGTGTTTAGCAGTGTGTTTCGAGCGTTAGCAGCGTTTTTGTCTTGTCAATAGATACGAATAGGCAGCACCAGTAAGTCACGGCATTGCTCAGAAGCCCGTCACAATCTTGTCGATTGTTCCATGTTTGATGGCGTGATTACATGAGAGCTCGTTGCTTAGCCGTTCATCGCCATATACGCACATGGACACGCACACCGACACATACAGGAGTTACCAGAAATTGCCAGGACAACTCTGCGTTGGCTTTGTTTTCACTGCCCTGTATCCCCCCATTTCATTACTCGGTTGCTATGTTATGATTGGGACGCAGCAGAAATGAAATCGGCTTCGGGGAGGGATTCCAGAGAGGAACTTCCGTCAGCGGTTTCACATGATCAGCCAGTTCGTCAGCCAGAGCTCTATTGGTCTACAAGGGGCAGATAATATGTGAACACGGCGGCCAGCGGCAGCGGGTCGACATGAAAACGTGTTATGACGCATCGTCTTTACTTCGGATTGCTATATTGTCATCAGCAACTTCAGCGACGACCGAAGCAGCGAGATCAAATAGCAGAACACGAACGTCAAGGTCATGTTGAGTGCTGTCACTGGCCTCCCTTTGCACTGCCGATTGTTTGCTTTATAATTGCATATTCACCAGACGAGGAGGTCCGGGCGCAAGCCTTTTGGTTCCCGTAAAGGGTCATTTTGATCTGTCGACGCCAACAGCCGCAGTCTGCGAGGTCCGTGCTGGCCCCGTCCAATGTTTCAGCCGCGGTGGACCAAGCCGACCAAGAATTTGAGCTTCTAGGCAATTGAACGCGTTGTTGCAGCAGGTCACTCAGGCCAGGACGTACTTCAAGACTTCGGGAGGTCTGGCCGGGTTTCCCCCTCGACAGCAAAGGATAGCGATCTCTGGATGAGGTCAGTGACTTTCGCCACTGATTCTTCATCATCCGCCAGTTTGGCTTTACCACTTTTTTACTCGTGCTGCCCGCTGAGGTAGACACTCAGCGATGCATTTTTGCGGTGGCGCTTGAGCGGCCTGCTATAGCCTAAAAACACTGCCGAAGTCGGAGCTGAACCGACTGAGTATCAGATCGCGCATTCGTCAACCATCAGAAAATGAAGAAGAAAAAATAAGTCTTCCAGGAATGGAACGCCAAAGCCGAAGGGCCGGTTGCCATTGGTAGTCCATCTCGCAAAGTTCTCAGCGGCGTCGACTGTATCAGCAGCAGCAGCTAAGAATAAGTATACTACGATCTATCAATCATAGATCTTTGCGCCCCAACGTTTTATGTTGCCTTTACGTTGCACCGTTGTCAGCAAGAAGCTATGCTGAGATTTTTCTATCCGAGACCGGCACGGAATTGAATAAGTTACACTGTTTGAATAGCAACTGACAAACGCTCAACAAGCATCTCTCGCTAGTAGAAGATGTGCAAGATCATTCAGAAGATGTCGGTAGCCGAAGTTCGAGTCAGGCGGTCCGCTAAAGCCGGGGAAGTTCTCTTTTTTTAGCAAAATTAACAAAACTGCAGCAGATCAGTGAAGTTCTGTGTGGTGCTCCGCATTTTGTAGTTCTGTAGTCGTAGAACGGCCGCCTAAGTCACTGCTGCATCTTATCAGATGAACTGGCCGCTTCGAGTCTCGGCGTTTGTTTGTAACGCTGGAATAGTTTCATGAACAAGCAACGGCGATCTAATGGGCGATATCCCAATGAATAGCTCGGCAGCTGCTGCCTGAGGGAATGGCCACGGTACCGCCAACTGACTGTCGAGTCGGCATTGGCCGCGTTTCTATAGAGGAGTGTTTATTGTTGGCGTTTCGCAATGATCTCTCAATGCGAAGTGATTTTGACAAACAAACAAAGAGACAACGAGCACCGTTGGTTGAACATAGTTCGATGATTCTCTTTGCACAGGTTCAGCTATCATCTATGGGTCCGGTGAGTGGCGATGGAGTTGTCCGTAATGAGAGAGTTCTTGAGTACTTACGTGATTTGAACAGCTACATCCATGCGAGTACACTGCCACTGTAAAGTGGTAAACTGATTGAAAATAGAGTCTGGCAAATAATTTGTAGAACGAATATATCTCAGATTGCGTTCCATAAAATAAACGGACACGTGTATAAAGGACTGCTGTTACCAAATTATTGCATATCTTCGGTAGACGCTGCCAATTTGCAAGTAAAAAAAAATATATATATATATATACACAAAAAGCAACGTAGTACTAGAAAGATTACCGGCCTTTTTAGTAACGCAATTTTAGAACTAATTTTTACCACAATAAAAATCTCATTGAATTACAATTGTTTGCTTGTCATGTTTATATTTCTAGTAGTTTTGTATTAATTAAACAGAATACATAGCGATTATATGTTTGCACACTAACAGCAATTTTTACATTTTTCTGTGTTGCCCTTCTGCGGCCATTACCACGTTACAGACTACTTCAGCAGCAGATCTCGCAACACCAGTTAGGCTCACTACCTGGTGGCCTCGCCAGCTCGAAGTCGTCCAATGGACTCAACAAACGATCGCCGGCGGAGTCCCTCGGCCTGCCCGGCGCAACCTCTCTCGCAGACGACGCTTTGTCATCTTGCGAGGGCGACGGCTCAATGGACGATGCAACCTCGCGGCCGACATCGCCGTGTGGAGCGCTGAGCAGCTCGAGCGGGTCACCCGCCCCTTCACGAAGCCCTAGTCCGAGTCCAGGCGGCGGGCCTGGAATCACCTGACGGTCCGGGAGCCCTGCGTCGGCTACGCAGGGTCTTCCCGCCTCCGGGCCTGCAGCCACCCATCCTGGCCTTCCTCTGCCAGGCTCGCTGCCCTCCCTATCAGGCCAGCCGCCTCTAGGCCTTCCATTTGCACCAACGCCCAGGTTCCCGTCGGGCCTGTCGCCCTTTGGGGCTGTAGCGCCGACGAGTCCCTCGGATGCCCCATCACTCGTCCCCTCCTTCGAACAATACCTGCAATACCTCTTCATGTCGCTGCCCCCACCACCGGGTAGTGTCCCGGTGCCGTCCGGGATGCCCCCGGGCAGCGTGCACCCGGTGGCGGCCGCCGCCGCCAGCCTCAACGCGGCCGCCGCTGTCAATGGTCACAACCTGCACGGCCTGCCCGCGCCTAAATTTCTACCCAGCTCCCTGACCATCACCCCCGTCAGCCATCCTAGCGGGCCCTTGTCAGGACTACCCAGCAAAACGGAATACAAAACGGAATCGTCAGATATCGGCTCACCAGACTCTAACAATCCTCCGCAGACGACAGTCCTGCCGTCGGAAACCACAAAAATGGAGGACACCGAGACGATCGTGCAATAGAAAAATAAAACGAAAAAATGATGAAGGCGATGAATGCCGATAATGGTGAAACGTCGAAATTTTTTTAGAAGGCGAACGGCAGGCGTCTGGCGGTGAGACAACGTCCATGCAATTCAGCGAGTTGCAATTCAGCGCAGCGACAATTATTCCGCCACCTCAGCCAGTCTCAAGCTCTCGCGTCGAACTCATCATGCTGAACTCAGATTACCGAAACGAAGTTTCTATGAGTGAAACGCGAACCGGTAAGGCTAGATTGAGACGTGTTGGGGTGGCGTCTAGAAAGCGACGTGTAGGTCGCACGTTCCCTATATGCGTCATTTGTTGTTCACAACGGCATTCTCGAAGAAAGGAAGGGCCGCTAAATTATGAGATGGACGAAACTCGAACTCAAATGGACGAGTGCGATACTTGAATAAAGGTCGGGCAGCACTATTGGGGGTTAGGGCACTCAGTGGTGGGCAAAACGGTCAAATGGCCTGCGGGGCTTCCTTATAAACAACATCCACTCTGGCCTATTTCAAGTCTCTGAGGAAGACTTCACGACGCTCGGAGCCCGACATTTCACTGCGCGCTTCGCAACCCCAGCTAACCCCGCCTGCATTGGGCTGTGAGCATTTCGTTAGCTTGTAGGGGAAAGGAAGTCAGCTCGTAAAGAACGAAGACGACAACACAATGATAACGCTGAAGTAAGTCAGTCGCTCACCAAGCAGCGTGGAATGGTATTGACGCGAAGACGCTGTGAAGAACAACGCCTCATAACAACAGTGACAATGATAAGCGTCCCGGCGCGAGCGGGGTGTGCAAAACACCTTTCCCTTGTGCGTGGCGGCACCGAAAGGAAGATATATACCAGCGTACCGCCAGTGTAAATATCCTGTAGCATACAACGGCCGATAACACCAAGCACGCTTGGTGGTGATTATAAGTATAATATGATTATTATATTGATCTATTATGATGAGATAGATATGGCTGATATGTCAGTGATGACTATTACTATAAACTATAATGGTGAAGATAAACAATGAGATACGTGAAGACGGTATAATATGTCAGTATATAAATATAATTATATATATATATATATATATGAAGTACATGGCCACATCTCTGGTTTTGCTCTCTAGTCGCATCTTTGAATCGCTCGCTCGAGCGCTTATCACAAGCCAGTAAACAACCAAGCAACACCAAGTACACACCAATCGTCAGCTAGAAACAAAATACAACATGAAAGAACTCTGTCAAACACACACATACACACACACACAGATAACGCTGCATATTCATCCACACAAATATAAAATAGTACACACCAGCTACATGCGCTCGCTGTGCATATACACGGCGTTTCAGTAATCGTGTGTCAAGCGAAGGAGGATGGAGAAGCATAAAGCACCCACAAACACACACGAACGCATTTCATGAAGGAGAATGCACTTTAACTTAGTGCACATTCATTGAGAACAGTTCATTGATTCACTCAACTACCGTCGCCCCCCCAAAAACCCACATAAATACATACCGATCGATGTTCGTGAGCACAAGCCACTCGTCCAATTGTTCGTGGCGGCTGTTTCACGGCGGTGCAATGACGAGCTGGGTCACATGCGCCACCAATCTGTGTGTACATATGCAATAAGAACGCCCGAATCCAGTCCTTTTTTCAGGAAGGTCCTTCGCTGATAACAATACCAGTGGAGATATGATTATCTCCTCGTCTTATACGAACCAGCAACGGCGTCGAAATTGAATCTGACGCCAAATAAAAATGCTATGAAAAAACACTGAAAGCTGGAGGCCAGAAAATGACATTTAATACGGATAGAACGCAAAATGGTGAAATAAGTGAATTATTAGTAATGCGGAGAAAAGCGTGATGATGACCAGAACGATGGCGGTAATTATAGCGAACGATAACGAAAACTTATTGCGAGCCCCTCTCCGAAACAATGAGCAAACCACGAGTCGAAGTTGTGGATAGAGTAGAAATCATTGCAAGCTCACCGTTGCTATGAACGAGCACCGCTGAATCCACCTAATCTACAAACATTTACACGACACGTCAACGGCAACAACGGCAAAAGCAACAAATATGAATACTACACAGTCCATCATCGAGTGCTTTTACTACCGCTGCTGGCGACATAGATCACGGCCGTTGCTCCCAGTCACGTTAGCCAATCAGTACCACGAACTGGATAAAAGAATGCGTAAACACAATAAATAATGAAGTAAGCAAATAACTTCGAGGAGTGTATTGGACCCATAGGAACTGCGACGCCGATGATTATGCATACACAGTTCACACTTTGCAAGGCAATGACACCAGCACGCGTACGGAGCGGGGAAGCGAAAATCACACGTGTAGATTATTATTATGATGATGATAATAATAATAATAATAATGAAAATAATAATAATTATTATTATTATTAATACATGAATAGAATGTCGATGACGATTATGATATGTATCGCTATTAGTATAAATTATGATTATTATTTCAATTTACACTGAGATACTGTAGCCGCCAAAACCAGAGCGCGATTATGGCAGAGCTCTAACGATGCGCATCGGCGGATGATGATGATGATGTCGAGGGAGAGAACGAAGAACAGAAAATGAAGAAAACGAAGAAGCTGAGATCAATAAATAGAGAATTTAGAGTTGAACTCGACGCGTTTACTTTTTTGGGGAAGCGATTGGCAGAACTTTTTTGTAAGTAGAGGACGAGAACCTCTACAGACGAGTGCGGTCGACTTCGCAGAGATGGGATTCGTGAGGAGTGGGCCAAAGAAGTAGAGGTGAAATAGGGGGCTAAATAAGAGGAACTTATGATGGAAATAGATTAGTCGGTAGACGAAATATAGCCTTCATTTTTCAGAAGAGAGATCCTCTGTAGCGAAATAGGGGTAGACAGAAATGGACATATGGGCAAGTAGAATCAACGAAGAGAGGAGCAGTCGACGAACTAGCCTTTTGCCGATCTGCAAGTCTGCAATAAACTGACCATTTAACGCAGTAATCAAGCACTTATATGTCGTACGAAAATATAAGAAGTGTTCTATTTTCTGTAGGGTAGTAAAATCTGATACTTTTCTATTAAACGTATTTCTGACTATACGATAATATTGCCGGGTGGTCTACGTGTCCATCCGAACAAAGTTGGCTCGTACCAATCAAGCACGAATTACGAGAACAATTTATTCTTAAGTTGGCTAATTTCGAATAATTGTCCGACGTCCGAATTTTTGTATATATTTACTTCTTCTGGCGCAATTATATATATGAATGTTCAACACATTGAGCCTGAAGCAGTCACCTCTGTAGTGTCAGCAGTATCGAGTAGAAGATGCAAAATTCTAACAAGGTTCACCTCGTTGTTGTTATTACAACGTAGAAATGTCTTGAGCTCCTGAATCCTCACCAATGCATATCACGAATGATACAGCGATTTCCTGACATGCTCTTATCATGCAGCACATTGGGCACATTACGACTTGAAAGGTCTTCCCTTAATAGCGTATGGGTGATTATAGATGGTAAGGACCTTTGCAGAGGAAGCGCGTGAATATACCCTAAAGGTCTAATGACGTATTTCTCTCTTTTAGGTGTTAGATCCTCGAAAGACTCCTTCCTTATGAGTACTCGAACAAGCTGAGAAAAGGATGAAGGAAGAAAGATTATAATGTATAGAACGTCTTACTTTTTAACTATCGTTGGACTTACCTCATGATTGAAAGAATACCCTACGTGGCCTACATTTAAATACTAGCCTTGTAGTATATTTCTGAGTAGTATACTTTTGCATAGTTTAAAGGCGTCATAAGAGCTTTCTGGCACCTAACGTCTATTGTATTATGTGTTTATTTATATGTGAATGACTATTTATCCTATTGGGCCACTGATAGTGTTTGATCATTATTATTGCCATGTAAGCGTGCACAAAGGAAACATATAGTTGTTAAAAGTGTATCAGTTTGCTTTTAAATGGTTATCGGTGTTGCATTTAAAAACATACTCTCCATACTCGTCGAGTTGTAACGCAGTATTATTTTTTAGTGTAGGAGATATCTTAGCATTGCTTTGCTCTTCTACTCCCATTCTGTGCCAAGATAGCTGTTTTTCTTAGGCCTTCCTCCAACGTACATTACTTACGTCCTTTTATTTTATTCCTTTCTCGTGTTTTTTCTAGATCATTGAGAATAACTTAAAACAACTGTGTGCTAGAAAAATGACCAATGATGACCCTGAGAAACGGATCGGCTCGTATAATCGTTTAACGCGTATCAACTGTTCAAACGAGTAACATGGCTCGAATAGTAGACTAGTCGTTGGGATCGTCACGTGAATAGATTTTGCTAAGCGCGAAATGGATGGGTGCCCCCAGTGTTAGGAGCATTGTGAGGCCAATCAGGAAGAGACTGGAGAGGTAGAAAGGCGTCTTTGGGATGGCACAGGGGAACTTGTTGGCTTTCATGCCCTCAGGGCCCACATGTCATTGCCTCACCCACCGACCCACCCACGATGCTTGACTGTGATGGGCCCGCAACTCGAAGTCTTGGCGACAAAACAGTCATTCTTTAGTCTTATTGTCTGTTGTGTTTGGCCTCCCCATCATGAAATCTTCGCGTCACTAATTCTGGACAAAGCATTTTGTGATCATCGAACCTATACGACAAACAGAGGACAGGACATTTTATACACTGTAGCCTTTAAACGGTATTCAAATAACCACTCAAAATGTACCCCACTTCCGACACGTTAAAAATAATTCTATATGCTCGTTTGAGCGTGATATGCTAAAAAAAATAACTCATTCAGATATTAGCCTACTACATCACCTGATTCCAATGTTTGAAGTTCACGCCGCTAGCGAGACGATAGTCGAAAATGTACCAGGATTGCATTAGGAAGCCTCAACATTGAATAATTAAATGCAAATATTTAATCGTATCTTGCATCAAACATTTTAAATGTATTATTATTATGTATTATTTAAATGTATCGTATTGGGCCTCATCTTTTTCTTAGCGTTGAATGAATACTAATTAGCAATAGCATCTTTAAGATTAAGCCCATTTAAAAATAGAAAACCCTAAGCAACGATGCTAACGATTTGGAACATAAAGGCTCTAGCTCATGCAGAGCCTTTATGTAAAGGTCTTTTCTCAACTCGTTAGTTGTCGACGCGTTCTGTAAGCCCATATTAATCGAGCACCTGAAGCGTAAATAGCTCACGGGCCATATATTCCTTATTATTATTATTATTATTATTATTATTATTATTATTATTATTATTATGTTATATGCCACTACTCACCCGTCCAACTATCCAGGCCTAAGGTCGATCCCCTTTCAACCGACTGAGCATACCTGAGCTATGCCGTGGTTCGATAAAGTAAAAAAAAAATTTATATTTGCCATTCCGTTACCATCGTTACTTATGTTGCGTCGGATTCGCCGTAGCAACAGCGGTCGGAAAAATAAACTCTGTTCTACACGACAAAGCTTTCTGATTTCATTGCCGATGGCTTCGAAAAAAGGGGGAACAAAGCAATTGTCTAAAGAAGCAGCCCTTCCAGCATGTGCAATCATTTGTTGCCGAGAACCACAGATGGCGCCTTCCGCGTGTTCACTGATCGAACTGACCCCCTGCGTTGTTCCAGCATGAGCAGATTCGCTTCGAGAGGAACTGTTTTGTAGTCAGGCAACTGCCAAGCATCCGCTGAACATCACATAATAAAATACAGAGGCAAACTTTTCGATTGACCGCGGCAGGTGATGGGTGATTCTAATCCGCTTTGGGTGGTACACGTTTATTGGGATCGGGATAATCAAGCCTTCAATTGGTAATTGCACATTGATGCATTGGGACGGCTGTTGACCCTACATAATCAATGAGGGCACTTCGTCACTTTATCGGAAGCTGTATTTTGTCGAATCACTTCGAAAATTGGTATTTTGTAAGTACCCATATATTGGTATTTCTTGGAAAGGGGTTATAGCTTGGCCTACCCACTGGTAAATTCGCCCTTACACTGTATACGATTGAAAAAGATATTACCCTGTGGACTGTAATGAACATAGTTATCTATTTAGCTTTTAGGCTCCGGAATTGTGTTAGCTTGCTGCCCGGGGAACACAAGCATTTTTATTGGAGAAGCCGAAAGCTATTTCATTGTTAAGCCACGGAAGGATCATAATGTTGAATTGGTGTCCAAAAAAATCGCTTGAATTGAATATTCTTTGTTGAATAACGAGGTGTTTAATTTAAAAAAAACGCTAAAATACCTAGAGCCTAATACAAAATCGTCATGTCTGTTATATTCTGTCTATTATATTCATTTGCATCGTTAAAAGAAGCGCTGCAGCACTACGGTTCAAGTTGGCAGGCTTTCCAACGTATTTACAACTGATAATGTCACAAACTTTGAGTGATACTGCACGTCCGGGTAAGTTGTAACTCTAGCCAGAACAATTGCAAATAACAACAATCTGCTTAACTATTGTATGTGGTCAAATTATATTCGCTTTACGTATCGAACTGCGGAATTTCAAGGCTACTTTAATAAAGAAAAATAGGAACTATTATTATTAGTAACGATACATTATTAGTTACATCACGTGGTTTCGAAGAGCAGGGTAATATATCACAATTCCTATACAAGCAAACATATTCTTCCGGTTTCATATGCAGCCAAAAATGTTAGATTATGGCCTTGTGTATAAAGAACCGTAACGGGATTTTTCAGTGAAGGAACTGGTTTTACCGCCGTTAGAAACACAGTAGTAGAACATTTACTAACCACGGAACCGTCAAATTAAGTAGCCGTAACTACGGCAATATGGGATGAATATTAATAGAATCGGAGGTTATTATTAGGTAAATTTTGCAATCTGCAGAGAGTAATCAGATGCGTAAGAACATTCTAAAAATACAGCGCAAAGGCTTAGACATTTTCGCTAATGATTTGATTTTTCCCACCAACAAAAGGCTCAGAGGGGGTTGTAACATAGTTCCCTCTAAAAGTCGATTACGAAAAATGGGCCCAAAGATAATAGATAAGGAGGATGACGCAAATTGCTAAGTGGGCGAGCTTTCGAGCTCAAAGACTTTAATATATCTATGACATTAATACAGCGCTTGGATACCTTTTCATTGGTATAACAAGTACCTGCACATAAAGATGTACCCTATCCATCAGTTGGGTATCTAAGGCCTTTACAAGTGGTTTCAGGTTACGTAACTTATTCGGCGTCTATGTCATCACCGATCGTCTGCCTTTCCTTCTTAATTTTCTGTTAATGCTGCCCGCGCGTGTGCCTTCTGTGGGGGAGCAGCATCGTAAAGATCAGAAATAAAATTGAATTCACTAAACGTCGATCGTTGTCAAGCGTCGTCAGACTTTTCTACTCGAACTTCGGTGGTGAATTACCCATTTCTCGCCTTATACATCGAAGAGGGCCAAGCAAACCAGTTCGAAATTACTCGCTCTTCTGTAACGCTTATCGACAAGCACTCGCGTTGTAAAGCTGTTAAACTGCAATGTTTACTTTTTACTAGCATTGAGACATCCAACCAGCTGGCTTGGAGAAAGAGTGATATCTGCACATTTAAAAACCATTTTGTGGGGCGGGTAGTTAAAAAGGAGAGTACACACACGTAAAGGCAGCTAAGAGCATATGACGAATATCTGAATATGGACAAACGTGTCAAAAATGATAGAAATCACGACCGAATTTACCGTCAATTTCACATGTATCATCAGCCTTGCTGAGAAGCAGCTGGCAAACAAAACTGTATCAGAACCTCAACCGATGACCACATGTGTAAATTTCGTGTCAAGATATTTTCAGTCAACGATTTTCGAATAATAAAAAGTTCAGCAAATAAAAAGTTAAACATTTTAAGGACAGAGATTGCCAAAAAAACTACAGTTTTAAAAAATATTGCCAGCCTTCCCGGAAACGTCCGAACCCGCCTAATCATACGCGTATAACATTATTCTTCATCAAGTGCTCTTTAAGGGATTTAGACCCAATGCCCGATGTGAGTAGCTTGTCGATAAGCCACGAGAAGCGAACAAATGTCAATAGGATGATTAAATTAGAAAAACATAATTTTGCAAAGCGCAAAACAGCTTTTTGATTCTTTAAATGGTAACATTGAAGTTTTTCCTATGCCAGGTCGCGTTATATTTGTCATGAACTCCCTTAAATTTACCGAATGTACTGAAAGTGCTAAAAACTAGAAAAACTCTTCTGGCGGTTTTATCGGCCACCGAGTGCTAATTTTCTGTCATCTGCTTAATATTGGCAAGATTCCCTCTGTCACTACAAATTTACATTGTTACGACTGCGTTATTAGTAGAATACTGGCGATACGTACGTATCATTACGGCCGTAGAAGCCTAAGGAAACTAAACACGTATGTCGAAAAATGAACGCAGTTTAACATGTATATGGCAAAGGTCAGTGTCGTAGGACTCGAATGAAACTCGAATTTAGATTTACTTATTATTTCAGCATTTCGACGCCGGCAATTCTAAAGTCCCAAAGGATCATCATAGCGCTTGACTAAATGATTAGTACACCCGGTGGATTTGTCTGGTCGTTTAAAAAACACCAAACCTGAAATGGAGCATACTCGTAGGAGCTCCGAAGCTACGGAGCAGATTCGATCGCATTGAGCAAAAAGTCAATAGCCTCGTAAAAGTCTATTTGGTTGAAACTACGTCGGTTCATACATCCCAAGATACCATATGTACTATACAGGGCTACTTTTCATCAGTAGGGCCGACTGCACGAGCAAACCCAGCGCTAGTTTAGTAGCGTCCATGAACGCTAGATTATGATATAGCGGATGTCCAAAATATGATTCCGACTTGATCGGCGTAAGGAAAACGTTGACGTGTGGCGTCCCACAAATTTTACAGGTTGAAAGATCCGGTTTCGCTTAAAAACAAACCTTTTAATAGCGAGCTAGAATGACGGCCGAGTATCTTTCGGTAGACTGCGAGCCTCTACTCTCACAGACGAGTTCTATAGTGTCACCAAGCAATAAACAAATAACTCGCCAAAAAAATCTGCCTTCGTTCGTAATCACAACTCAGAAAGCGACAACCCGAAGGATTAATGACTCATAACATGCATCATTCCTATTTCATTGCCTCAACTCCAAATAGTGAAACCAGGCAGCAGGAGCCAGGATGACATGAGGAAACAATTCTCTTCGATAAATCTCGTCCTCAATAAAGAACCTACCTTGTGTGGAAAACAAAGGAATTTGATATCGGTGACGTATGTGAGGTCTTGACCATATATACAAAATTCTAACACAACAAGATAAAACAGGAAGTAGGTTAAGTAGGAAAATTAGTGAGCTATATTTTTCCAAAGTGAACTCGTCCCGTTAAGTTCCATCAATATCAGACAATACACAGGCTAGCAAAAAAATGGTATAGATAGATAGATTTATGAATTCGTCTGCATTCGCGTGGCATGGCAGTAATCCGATCTTGACCTTTACGATGGCTTTTTCTCAATGCCGGCTCCAGATCATTTTGTCATCAGCCTTTTTTTGGTTAAGACTTCATCATTCCACTACGTCTTTTCAGCTGTCTTGATTTTATTTTTCTTCTTCTGTCAACAACTTCTGAATTTAAGCTCTGAACAGCGACAAACGACGCTCCCGATCAGGGCCGACTAGTTCCAACAGCTTTGAAGCAGATTTCTTCATTTTCTCACTCTTTCATCGAACCGATCCTTCTTCTATTCGTCTCTATTGTCCTGATCATTGTCATCGATGGACTTTCCTTATGGTGAGTACACATATGTATGCTCAACGAAATTTCGCTTCTGCTAATACGTCAGTGTTCATATATACAACAGATTTGCATGCCTATGCTTGGGTATCTTCTTCGTCTTCTTTGTGTGCAGCCGAGAGCCGTGGCGGCATCGCAGCATTCAGACGACTTTAGGTTTTCGGAGATCTGTCGAGTTTTTCATGATGCCAGTGTGCACCGGCAGCCGAAAGAAGATTTACCGAAACGTCGAAGTGTCTCCAAAGTCAAAACTAATCGATTTATCCAATTCAATTCAAATCATGACATTTCATTTTCTTCAGTGATCTCTTCATCTTTTCGGCTTGATTGCCAAATGCCGTTGGCTTTGGCGCCAACCAGTCATCGACGCCGATGGGCTCGGCGTTATTCGATGCTGTAGAGCTGATGTGACCGGCCATATCACCGAATACAGCAACCGAGAATTTTCGTTCGTTTTGTTGTTGCCGCTCTTGTTGTTATTGCTGCTGTTGTTGACATTCTCTTTCCATTCATCGTCATAATCTCTTTTAGTACGAGCATAACCATTTCACACTGTTGGTGGGGCTCTTTGTGCCAATAATCTCAAGCATGGGCAGCAATTTCGGTCTCAAAGCGTTGCCACTATAATATTTAAATAATCTCATACCTTATCTTCTATCGTATTATGAGTTTACGCATGCTGATGTTAATGTAATAAAAAGAACATATTATGCATACGTTATTACTATCATTGCAAAAAATAAAATAGGTGAATGCGAAGCGACAAGTAATGTAAAAGCACAGTATTAACTGTGTATATTATTGTTAAGGAGTGTTACTTTATTGCTAATTTAATAATCTACCTAACTTATATATATATAGAAAATGTTTTACTGAATGATTAGTTATATAACTTACAAGTGGACAGCAAACTATCACAATTTCCCTCTTGGAAATGGGTGATTTTCGTTGCTTGGCATCGTGCTTGATGCACTTACCGAACTTCTTGAATTCACGCTTCAAACCAGTCGTCTCACTAATTTATACTATACAATATACTACAAAGTGGTTTCAGGCTTTATGGTTGGCCCATAAACTAAGAGTGGGAATCCTGTCCCTAATCGCGGTTAATTCGCCCATTCTCTCTAATCAGCGCACCGTGTAATCCATATCTCAGTCAATCTACCGTCGGTGGAAATCAGAAAATAGATCCATATTGCAATGCTTGTGTCGTTGCTATAGATGCCGCTGCTTGCCTTATTCATAATGTTCTAGAGCCGTGCGAATTCGTGAGGACTCTTGAAACTGAATGCCGTCATTATTGACTATCGGCAATGGCGACGGCAATAGCGACGGCGGCGCTGTATGGAATCATGTCTGAGCATTTTCCGTTCCCGGGAGGCTCTGTTAGGGTAAAACCAAATCGGCATCTATCAAAGTAATCGAAGAGGAGACCCGTGTGAAGTGGGGCGGAATAAGCGAACCAGGTGAGCAAGGTTCTCAATTGGATTTGATTTGACTATGATGACGATGACGGTTTTCTGTTGGCCATATTCGAATGACACCCCAGCGTAGCAAAGCCGACTTCACTATAGCCACCACCACACCTCACCAATGTTGCAGCAGCCGTCGACTTCCCGGCGTGAAGACAAAATACGGCACGACACGACATCTCAATCGTTTGTTAGTCCTTTCAGCTTCAGCTTTAACCTGATACCGCACGACACCAGTCGCCTATCAATTGTACTCTGGTGACGCCAACGCTGCTGCTGTTGCTGCGGCGTCTGCTGTTACAGCCCCTCTCGGTGCTAATGTACCTCGACACATATATGTTGGTGCATACTCTCATGGCGTACGTCCAGACAGTCAGACAAATATATACATACACAGACTGACGACGGGGCATCCAAAATGATTCTAGCATCCGTCTCTCTCTGTCTCTACCACTCGCTTATCGAGGATGACTTGTTCGCTGGGTCGACCATAGCATATCTTCAACCTTCAAGGAGCGAATACGTCATTTTGTCGCAACGTCGGGTTCATCTTTGGTCGGGTGATCCTTCATCGATTACAACACCAGGAGGCTGACAACTCCAGCATGAGTATGACGATCAGGAGAGCAAACAACGTGCAGACGTATGCAGTTGATGAAACAGACATCCACTGCAGCGAAATCAATGTAACGGCATCCCGGCATCGCCGAATTCCTCGCCGTAGTTGGCCTTGTCTCCTAGCGAGAAATGAATTTTCGTTAGTATATATAGGTCTAATCCCTAATAATAATAATTTAAACCCAATTCTTCCACTAGCTTGGGGCCAGCTCGAATTAATTGTCCGATTAGAACCAACATTGATTCACAGTTCTTCAACAGCTTATACGTATTTAACGTTTGGCGTACCTAGATAAAGAACTACAAACGGGAGAAAAAGAAACCAGCGTTGGAACCGACGAGAATATATTTAATGCGCGCATCTGTTGCTCAATCCTACAGGGACACAGGAGAGGTAATTTTCGAGCGGCGCCTTAACACAAACAATAGCAAATGCCGTGTCAGTTTGTTGAAGTACTTGGGACGACCTATTTGTGTCGGTACAGAATGACGATATTTGTCGAAACGGAAGAAGATTTGACGATACAGCTAAATTAGACTTATTAGGAGAATTTAACCCAACCATTCTACGTTAAGACTGTTTTGAAATCAAACCTGTCGTTTATGGTTTGAAGGCAATGTTAAATGCCCTTCAATCCCTGCAAAAGTAGTGGAGAAGGCATACGATAGCTGGTATTCTGAACGGCCTTTTTGTTAGAAGCGGGTAACAATATGTTTGTCCAAACGCTAGGTGCGTAGGAAAGCATATCACAAGGGAAAGACTTTGTGTGAAAGAAGATCAAAGAAAATAGATCTATAACAATGGAGTATTACCGTAGCATTTAAATTTGTGAAATGTAAATAAACTCACCAGTAAAGATCACATTGAGCGAATTTATGCGAAACTTGTACCACATTCTCACACAGAGTTGCGTGCTGTTCTTCCTCGGTTGGGTCAAGTATAGCTAAGGTTTTAGAGGTACCAACCGCGAGGTACGTATCAGACGGACGCCTATGATGTCAGTGGATCGTCTTTAGTTACAAGCACTGCAAATTTTGAGTAATCAGTAAATTTACGCTTTATAGTGTATGACTTTTATTGAACCATATTACGTTACCTAATTATTATTACTACCAGACTAACATCTCTTCGTCACTGAGTAGAGGTTTCAGGATTAACGCTTTTGGAGTATCTTAAGATCAATCGACAGAATACGATGGGCTTGTATGCGGTCTTCGAAATAGAGCAAAAAAAGCGTTGTTACGAGTGCAAATCGATTAAGACGTTGAGGCTTTCCTCAAAGTGAATTGCTGTAGTAACAATGTTCTATCGACTTGTATTTTAATCGAGACGACTGGGATAGTATATTCAATTTAGAATGCAAAACGTGACCAAGTAAATAGGTTAGCAGGTTACCGGTCACTCAGTACGAGAGTACCTAGGTATTTATATAGTTGAAGCTCGGTAATTTTTAGGAGGAGGAAAAACACTTGTTTCATTCAAGCTATATTAATACATCCTATATAAAAGGTCAAATTTACACATTTTTGATTCGAGAATTGTGCCATAAACGATACGCCCACTGTGAAGACATTAACGGTATGCGGTCTCAACCCTAGCAACATCTTTATTAGAGCATGTATATCAATCGATATTAAACGGTATTACAAACTATAGGAATCGTAAGGATTTATTTCTTTTTGAAGCAAGTAAGAAGAGGCGAATAGAGAACAATAAGCTTCGATAACAGCCGCTCTACCCGGGTAGCGCCCAAATACAGCTTCGACGCTAACTTTCCCAACCAAATATTTTTCCAAGCTGTTTTTTCACTTACTGCCTATGATCTCCGCATTTCGCTGGCCGTTCAGAGTGCTTCTTTTTTGCCCCTTAGTTCTCCTTACCAGAGCTCACCTTATGACAAATGCTTTTTATGCGTTGGCCAATCAAAATAAACGCGTCAATTAAAAACCATACACCGCCAACAAAGTACGACAAATAGAGGTAAACAACAGTATTTTTACACCGGCGTCTGTTCATGGCTCTTCACGTACGCGAATATCTCTCTCCATGCTGCTCTCCTCAAATCCGCGGGAACTACGGTAACAACGATGAAGCGCAACCTCATTTGAAGGACCGCCCACCCGTCGAGCGCTGGACTCTTTCTTCGCGGTCCGTTTTGCCTTTCTTTGTCTGTTCGGTTATGCTCAATAGAGCACGCAGAGGATCGACAACGGCTACAACGATGATCCCTCTGTTGTATAACCAGTCTCACACAGTTGCCGAGACACTAGCGTTAAATTTCCCGCCTAACCTCCTGCGGCGCTGAGCCATCCTCTTGCTGATGGATCGAAGGCAAGATGCCACTGCAGATCGCACGGGTCACGAGGTACAGCCACCAGGCAACCAGTGAACGAAGCTATACGAAACTCCTGCCACTCGGTTGGTTGGCTGGTTGGCTGTTTTGTTGTATAACTTCTGATATCGACATAACAGACATAGAGTAACAATCGTTGGTGTGACGCTCGACAAGGGTTGTGGCAATATAGAGTTATTGGGAGAAGAGGACTAGATACATCATGTATTCGGGCTGTGTGTCTTCTCACAGAGTCCTTTGGTTTTTCTACAATTTGCTAAAAATCGTTTGCTGCTTGCTTTCTCTACACGTACAAAGTTGATAATCTTGGGTATCACTCTGTGAATTTCTCCAGAAGAGAAACGTACAGACCACCGGTTAGCTGATCGGCACGGCCGCCGGCGCAGGTCGATCTCCACGTGCGTACCGTGAAGGGTGTCTGCCGCTTCAGCACGCTCCTAAGCATGGCCAGCAAGTGGCGCTTGACTTCCACTGACTCTGGACGAAGTCATCTTAAGCGATGCTTCATGGCGGGAAAGATGACGGAGTATGTGATCCATTGTCGCGTCGACATTGACTTCTCGTTGGCTGGTGCACCACTGTGGTGTTCGGTGCCGTTCGGATCGCCCTCCGTAACAGCAGGAGCAACAAAATGCCTTGATTCAAACAAGGCAAAAGTCAAGATGATCGTCTTCGTCCTTTCGGCTCTTATCTCGACACAAAAAGAAGCGAAATGCTCCTAGGTGGTTGAATTGCAATACGGTTTTGGATGCTTTTTTCTTTCGTTATTGTTATTATTATGATTGTTGTCGTTGCTGTGGTGGCAGTTGCTCAGTTTGGTTGGATCACGGAGAGTGCAGTTCTCTACGGAGTCGCCAAGTGACCACAAATATACGCTCCGCTAATGTGTGCGCCTTTGAACGTTCGCGCCTTACATAGAACGTTAATCGTCTCATGGTTAAGATCATGATAGTGCTCAAGATTCCTCATCACGGCCGAGAGGAATTTGAAGTCTCAGTGGGGTGGTAAAAATTCTAGGGAAACGATTAAACTAAGAGGCAAAAATCCGCTCAATTGGTCAATCCACTATGAACCGCATGAAGATGGCTACTCCTCAAGGGAGCAGTCCCGTTCGCGCAATGAGCTGTCATTTATATTGCCGCCTGCGAGCTAGCCGATAAGGCAGCAGAATAATGGAGTACCTACCAAACCCACCGATTTTCCTTTATCGACTAGGTATGACACCGATTATGCGGTCGAACCATGTCACCGCCTAGCAATGACGGCAATGACAGCACACGGTCTGATTAACCTACTAACATCATAGCTGTAAAACACGTTTTGCGATTTGTACATGTAGAGAACCCGGGCAAACGGAGACCGGCTTCTTTCAAGACGTTAATGAATGAACATGCCATCTTCGTTCATCGTCGCCGTGTAACGATATGCTGCTCCGAAGGGAAAGGCCGCCAAAGATCAGATATTCGATGAATTAACAGGATTCTATCGTATATAACATTCCAAGAACTGAAACGGGTTGTATGCAAAAAATCGTGAAGAGTTGGTTAAGTATTGCCGTAGCGGGATTAAATCTATTTGACGTATAGCTATGGATATTAGTCAATTATCTACAGCCATGTATGCAGGTTATAGTTCTATGCCAGAGGACGCTTTATGTTCCTCTACAGATGACTTACACGATAGCTCGAACTCGGGAACACCCCCTTTTTTATTTTATTCATCTTAATACAAAAAAAAACGTGAAAAAAGCATAGTATCTATTTCTATTACCTATTTTCGAATCATGTTGTCATGCCAAGGACTGCAGGTTCCAACGTTTGTGTCCTTCCCTTAGGACCATCGCATATGATGATAGTTGTCATGTGGAGTGAGCATCGATAAGACATGGGAGATGGTTGGAGCTTTGTCTATTATAGGTGGGAGTGTGTGACAGGCTAGTCTCAATTAGCCGTTCGTATTAGCCATGCAGACTCATATGGGTAGGGTTAGCCGCTGGAAGAAGAAGAACAGCAAGTTTGGCTATGTACAGGACGAATGTAGTCGCAAGCTCTACGAGCACCGTAGGCTCTGAGAAGACGCCGTTGAGCGACAAGATAGGGTAGACGAAAGGATCATGTCTTCTGCTCGGATGATACAAAGATGATGGCCGACGGTGATCCAGTGAGAAGGACCGGGAACAAATGCAGCCACTACGGCCGGATGACATAGATAGCAAGCAAATCACCCTCGCCTTGTGTTACTATGCTTTCCCTGTTGCCAAACGAAACCTGAGATGTTATCGTCCGTCTGAGCCTTGCGACGGGAACGTGGCTGATCACGAAGCATCTTCCCGTAGTTAGCCTAACGAGTTGGTAGGGCCTTGTTGCAGAATGCACATATACGCGGAGGCTAGAAAGCACGGCCACTGATAGACAACAAAAACAATGTGGGTATTCCATTTGGCCTCCAGAACAGTATCAAAATAGATTCTCCAACAAAAAAATTAATCAAACAAAATTAAAGTTTTAACTACATTAAGACCAATTAACCCCACATGTACGGCAATTACTCGGACACAAAGTAATAGAAATAAAATGAAACAGTATTAAAAGTAAGGGGAAATATGAAAATTCGAAGAGTAGTAGACAAACTAACGTTACAGCGGCAGTCGGAAGTATAGTTTTTTCTCTCCACTCTTGACCAATATGACAACTCATGCCTTGTTGCTGTCCGGATAAGCTCTGCTGGCAGACAATAATCAAAATTGTATTGTCTTCGTGAAATGAGCCACCTTCTCTAAAAGACAGTAAAGTTTGTCCATAATAAAATGTTCGTTTCCGTAATTGCCGTATTAGTTTTCGTAATAAAAAAATATTTATCTCTCGAAATTCTATTTAAAATCGAAGCCTCAAAGGCACCATGTCCTTTCGTTCTTACCTATTGACATATCTGCGTGTAAGTCACCCAACGTTGTGGTTGTCTTTATTTGCATTATATCACTATTGACTTCTAAACCGCGCCCACATACATCTCACTCGAAGTTGTGTAAGTATAGAACTTCGCGAATATTTTTTGTCTATGCAGGAACAAACATTCATTTGTAGAAGCAAACGCAAGGTGATTTTAATCCACTAGTGTAATAGCTGCATATGTTCCATTTTGAAGGGTTTTCAAATAATTCGATAAGGAAGGCATAGTATTTGGCGATACGCCCAATGTAAGTCAGTCATTGTCCTTGAGTCCTTTGGACCATTCGGAGTACGACAGTAGAGAGCTTCAGGCGAGTGACATCCAGAATTGTGTTTCTCGCTCTCCAGTTCTGCTTTTGTATGGTTGATGCAACTAAGTTCTCCATGCATCTCTTGTGCCACATCTACTGGGAGGTCCCAGCGAAGCGGAAGGCCATTGTGTCGCTTATACTCAGTCCTTCCGCGATCCTGTTTGCCATATTACTAATCCGAGCTTTTCTTGTCGAAGATTCATTGTCTATTAAAAAATTATTTATATACATACATACCCTTATGTTGCTTACTAGCTCTTTTTAACTTTGTAGCGGGTCGTATCACGTGGCCGACTCGTTTGTGCTCCCATGTGGTTGCATCCTATGCCAAAGGTTTACTGCCATCAACGAAGGAATCAATTTTTAGTTATGTCCAGTGCCACGGCGCACCCATGTCTCACACTTGGTCGGCGCGACACCGTCTCTCAACTTCAAACCGAAGCACTCGGAAGACTCGGGTTGGACTTCCCAGTCAGAAGCGAAGCGATGCTCAGCCGGAGAGAAAGGCATTCGTTGACCAGCCATGACTTCGAATGTATTATGCGCGTATCATCTTTATATTAGCCTCTTATCTACTATAACAAAGTGCATCTTGGCCGAGGAGAAGATCGATTCGTGACAAGCCGAGTAGGGCTAAAATTTTGAAGAGGAGATGTCATCGCTCTGGTTGGATAACCCCAATAACCTAACCGGCTTGAGAATATTACACAATGCATTGACGGAAAGAGAACAAGGCGCAACAGGTAATCACAGAAAGCAGGATATTTTCATTCAATGGATTTCTAGTTGGTAGAATAGGTTTAGGAGCAATATACCATGAAAGCTTACAACGTACCGAAGCATGCATTATACGACGACTAGATCTGACTAGATTGTAGTTCTGTGTGGCCTTGAGAGTACCGATATTTTTAGTTTA
>MNPL01007624.1:15076-44974 GCA_002081605.1 Tropilaelaps mercedesae | reverse complement strand
CCTTAGAATTATATATATATATATATATATATATATATATATATGCACTGCGTACGTTTTAAACAATTGTAATATGTATCAGCAGTCACTTTTGTGTGACGTCAAAATGAAATAATTCCTTGCCCGATTCCCACAACTTCTTTATTCTAATGTGAGTGGACCAAAAACACATTGACACGATTCTCAGGATATCGTACACAAGTCTCATTAGTGCAAATTAAAGCATTTTGAGGTAAAAAAGTAAAGGCGTTCGCCAAAACCGCAAATCTCGGGTCCTTTCCAAAGCTTTAACATTTTCACATAACTTTTGTGATTCCGTTCTGGTTGCCCTATAATCACAGGATATCTCTCTACGAGGAATGTGATAATAACCGAAATAAAAATTCAATATTTACTGAGAGAGTTGGACATCTCTAACGGAATCTATATGAGATATAAATATAGATATCGCGTAGAAAATATAGCGTAAAGCGTAATATGTTATTTGTAAAAATAGTTATCGAGTAAATATGACAATATAGATGAATATATATTTTCTCTGTTTCATAATAGAATTTCTTCTTTTGGTTAAGTACGGCAATTTTTATTATAGTAGAATTGCCATATTGGTCTCTGCACTTCTTACATTAAGGAGTCTATTACTCGGCTATTCTATAACAGTCTCACAATAATCTATCAATAATCTCAAAATATATCTCTATTAACAGTATTTTTATCGTAATCAGTTGAGTTCGTACTCCAGTCATCGCACCAATGAGATAGTAGATTAGAATGCAGTAAGCAGCCCACTGACTTCAAGCTGACCTTCAATGAGCAAGAGAGGGAAAGAAATAAAACCGTTGTTAATGTAATATAACGCTCCAAGAACAACCACGAGCGGTGGCATATAATCGTATATATCGTCTGCCTTTCCTCATTCGAATGGGTTTGCTTGACTCTTTGCTATTTGAGCTGCGGCACTCTGTCGGTTGTTTTCCAGTAGTGTTTACTATCAGCAACACTTTCGGGTTGACAACGATGAGCTTTCTATTGACATTTTTTCTGCTGGTTGTGACCGCCTACAGTGCTCCAGAGACCAATGAACCAAGTACGGTTGAAAACTAAATATGATCCAAAAGCTTATTCGGTGCGGATTAACAAGCGAACTTTCCTCGAAGCATTGTTGTCGCCGTTCCGAGCCTCTGAAAAGGGGGAATGAATACGGTTTTAGTAGGTTTTTAAGTTTCCTACTTATCACTGGAAGCTGTTAGTGGCACGTATGTATTATTCCTAAAGTTGTGAAATAAGATTGCGCATTACATCGTCAAACTAGTTGACCAACAGCGGATTTACAGATTTATTAGCAGTATTTTGTACCGCGTTCCAAGAGGGTTCTACAGGATGACGCTAGGATTCACACTTCGATGCATTTAATTAAGCTGTTGAAAACTCAAAAATTGATTGTCAAGTTAGAGTTTAAACATAACGTCTAAACAATAGGTATGCTTATCATTTTTCTCTAGTCACCTAAAAACTGTCATATTTTCCAAAAGAAAATATTGACTCGGTGGTGTGCAGCATCAGTTAGTATTAATTTGATCTGTACACAAAGAGTTTACTCTGTTTAAGCTCGTCCGCGCTTTTTGCAGGGGTTAGATATATTGATTGATGCAAAATGGATCAAGCATCTTGCTATTGGGCTCGATGCAACAGTTTTAAATAGCCTTCAAAACGTTTGTGCAATTCAGTTAACGGTGTATTTTAAAGAAATTGAGATTTTCTACTCATTTCTCCTTAGTAAATGAATATAACGATACAGACCTGGAGTGTCTAAATTTCAAAAGTTGTTGGGAATCTTTCGTTAGCTGTACACGGCAACGGGTGAGTTCGGCCATTTGCTTCTGAAACAAATCCTTGTATTGCAAAAAAATCAGAAGGATGTGCTCATTTCACCAAACGTGTGGTTATTATGAGTGAAGACCCCGAAAACCGGGCCTGGCATATGTAAGGGCACTTATTTTTTGCTATATACTCTTCTATGCTATTTTATATTCTCCAGATATGAAATATATGCTAACGAATATGTTCCTAAATATCTATCATGCTCTTGAACATCTATTTTCCCGTTTACATTCAAGTGACCTTTCGTTATCTGCTTTTAACCTAAAATTCTGCTTATTGGCTTCATATGTGTCGTATGTTGTGCCATTACTCAGTAATTGCACCAACCCAATATTTTCTACCTTCTACTAATACCAAGGGTACTTTCTTAACCTAGAAAATGTTTTAAGGGCACTTTCCAAAGAAAAGCCGTACTTCACTCTGTACAATGTATTGTTTAGATATTCTTTCGTCTTTTGATGTTAACGCTGCACAACCACCGCCCCACAAAATGATACTTCAAGCATTTCGTTCACATACACGAACTGAAATTGTGCCATTTTTTACACAATTAGAGTGAGCAGTAGAATGAACGAATACGTCGTAACATTGCGACATTATGTTGTTGCGTGTGTTTTATAAATGTGGAAATTTACCTATCAAGGAGTGTGAGGATGAAGGCTCCGAGAACCGTACTTGGCCATAGATAACAGCATTTTTTGATATCGAATTGTTAATCAGAATTTTACTATTACATTTATTAATTCGCAGTTTGGTGCAAAGTTACCTTACCCATGATTTTTTAGATAACGAAGCCACTCGTATGCTACTTGTTTTATTTTGGATATCTCACTGCTCAGTTTAAAACGGAAATTACTGTCTAGTTTACGCACAATGAGTTGATACGACGCTTCATATACTCTACTAAACAAAATTTACCTTGTAACATCTGTAACGATCTACTAAAGCAGTGCTACTATCCACTGATTGAGAGGTCACAGTTAGGCAAACAAAGTTGATAAGCGCAATTTCGTAGTCGATTTGGCATAATTACACAGTTTTGGAGGTGATGTGGGATAGGCGTCTAATTTAAGTTAATAATTTAAGTCTAAGTTAAGGTGAGTCTTACAGAAATTACACTTATTTTCAGGATCCCATACTTGAATTCAATTTCCTTAGGCGTCAAGCTTGTTCTATTACAGTATAAGCTTGATGAGTATTTAGCGAGCATGCTCATCATTCTGCCTGGCAGAATATCTGAATTTGGATGTTACGGTACTTTTTACTGACAGGTTGTATGCACTTACGGCTTTATATCTAGAATATAGCTAATCTTCTTAATTTATTTTATCTAATTTTTTAGCAAGGAAGGTCGCTCTGATCTTGCCGCAGTTGGAAATAGACGACCGTGCTACGCTTCAAGATGTTCTTCCAGTTTGGGCATATCTCAGCTTTTTAAAAAGGTTGATGCTGATTTATCAGCGATCGATCCCAGCAAGCGACTTAACGTTGATCAGGCCATCCACGAGACCAAAGTAGTACAACTACGCTGAATAGTTGGTAAGTTTAGTTTATTGACAAGAATTTGTTTACACTTGTATAAATAATATTGATATACAGGTGTATATAACTCATCTAAGGTTTTGCGGAGTGAACCATTGGCACATGCTTGGAAGTGTTATGTGCTGCAGGGTAGCGACGACAACTGCAAATCTCATTCCTTTCAGAATAGCCCTCTGCGGCACAAATAAAATTATAAGGAGCATGTACCGCAGAATCAGCAGCCGCTTTTCTGACACGGAGCTTTCCGTTCGTTATTGCTTACAGCGCGTGTAAAAAATGTCTGGATCGATGCCGAGGCTCAGCCAATTGTTCACCACGGGCATTTATCTAGACGGCATTTCTTAGTTTTTTTTCTGCATGTTATGTCATGGGTGTCGAATTATTGCGTGTATCATTGCGATGACGTAAATAATTCTAATAGCTTGATTCGGGTGTTGGCCAGAATCTTGTAGATGACGCTCTTCTTTGCAATTCCTTGCCACCATGACGAAACGTAACACGAGTTACCCTTTCCCATTGGAATGACGTCTGGGGTAATCGTGCGCGACTACTTTGTGGAACACTTTCCCATTATGACAACATAATTGAACAACGTCTGGGAAACGGGGAAAGGCAATTCCACTTGGTGAAGTCGTTTATTTCTAATAGGGTCCGAATAGGTTCCTGGGGGATATATAACTTACCACTTAGCTGGCATACAGAATAGAACAGCTTGCGACATTGTTGGAGTGAAGCTTGTTATAAAACTTTATGAAGTGATTTGAGGAAGAATTTATCTAAAAATCTAATATTGAAAACTTTCAGCGACAGAAAAGCTGTTTAGGGTACGTAAATGTTGCATTAAAAAGTTTATCTTAAGGTACTTATCGTTATCAGCACCTATTCTGAGCTGCGGCAGCGACGCTTATTATTGGTATTATGGGTACAGTTTGTGATAGGCAGCTGCTGCAGCAGCTATCCGGCCAATTCCTCTCAATGGCTTCATCGAACACGAGACAAACTGATGATGGACAAACAATTTTATTTTGCAATTCTATACCAAAATTCTGAAGTCGACAAAGTTTTATTGCTTTTTACTGGAAGTTATTGAGATAAATGAGTATATGCGTTTGGTAACCAGTTGTATAGTGCAACTAATTTATATAGCTACGCCAAAAGAAAGTTTTAATACAGATCAGTCTGTAGTATTCTACCATAATGCGTACAGAGATTGTTCATACTACTAATAGTATCTACACTTCGTTCCTGATTTAGCTTCGTGGGAGATAGGTCCCTTGATCAGGCATCAGTACCACTGGCCTATTAGGTGCTCTATATGCGTGCTAGTATTTCTCTAGAAAAATTTCTCTATCAAATGAAAGATAATATTGCAAAAAACCAGGCCATATTGCAAAAACGCGATGCATACGACAAGCTTTGATAGTAATCTAGTCTCCATATTGAACTTCTTTTTAAAGCAAACGTCAACCGTTCAGATTTCAATGCAGAGGAGTATCCTCGAACTGTTTTAATTCACTTCACTTTATTTAGGACTTAACATTCGGCCCGCCAACCCAACCTCACTGATTCGACCTCAGTGATTCGTGTCACTAAAATAGCAGCTCTGTTAATAACCTGACTGACAAGGCGAAAACGAAAACCACCGTAGAGTTCACACGTAATGGCACAGTCACCCACAATTATATCAATAAATAGCAGTTTGTTAAATTTTTATTATCGACCTTCTCTTTTGACACAATTAAAAATATAGCAATGCGAGTGATAATCCCTAAATATTCCCGACAGTTTTCCAAAAACGGCGTATAAAGTTAAATGAAGATGAAACTCATTAGCTGGTTTTTTGTACTCGCAAGTTAACCCTCATAGATCATATAAATCTATTCATTTTTGGAATACACGATGAATGGTATTCAACCGATGAACTAATTTCATATTCGCCTTTAAAATATCGAAGCGTTGGCCTTTCTCTTCGTTTAAATTCGATACGCCGGGTTGACAGTAGGCGTGTGGGTTTGCATCTGTCTTTTTGGCGCATTCGTTGAGAACGGCGTAGAACGTGTAGACTACGCTTCAAAAATTATTTGGCCGTTCCTCCTAAGCGAGCTAGAAAGCAAAAATTTCATTGCAAGGCACCAAAGACACAATTTTGAGGGCCAAACGAGAGGGCCAGTAAGGCCGGCGCTGTGCCAGAGACCACCAGAGACATGATCCCTCCGATAGCTCATCCCGTAGAAATCGAGGCCTAAACGAGGACATCCATAGACATGCTAGTTTAATCGCTTGTGTGGGTCGATTGATCGGTTGGTGTTGTAGTCGCATGTCCACGTTGCTGTCGATGAAAGCATATAGCAAAAAATTGTGCAATATTCAGATCATATGACCCTAGTTAAGCAAGAGCCCAGCAAGGTACTTATCCGTTGCTGTCGATGGACACGAAGGAATTATTTTCTTGCTTGTACGCGATGATTATGCAGATAAGTAGACATTGGAGTAAGAGTTATAGGACTGTTGTGGTACTGCCGAGACCCTATTGAAAAGTTTACAGAACCGTTGTTGAGGCTCTTGATAACAGCTTGACGAAACAAACGACAACGAGAGTTGAGGTGAGAACATTGGTTAAACCGGTTCACCTCAGCCTTCTTATGAAGCCGAGTGTGCATATTACGTTTCTCCATTGTAATATACAAAAAATCATCTTCGTTAATTGTCAAATGCCAGAAAAGAAAATGATGACGTCGTGAAATGTTTGATGCGTTTATCAACGCAATTTTTCAATCGCAAATAACCAGCGCTGGTCATCAAAAGCCTCTTTACCTTAAAAGGGCGAAATGCGTCTTTGTTGCTATATATATTTTGCTTGTCCTCCAACGGGTCCAACGTCTCCATAATCAGGGTCTACAAAAGCTATTATCGTATCGGGTCCCCTCGGTGCTTTGGAAATTCTGGCATTCAACATACGGAATGCACCCTATCACATCCAGCAACAATTATTTCAGTGGCATCCTGTTATTTAGTCTATTGATCAAATTTAGTTTGGCTAGTACCCCTTTGAATAACCTCTAAGGGGAGTTCCGAAATGCTCTTTACGAAAGTACCCTCAGGGCAAAGGTCGAAAAATGGGAGTCTATGATAGCTAACTGGCAAGCAAAATGAAATGCTATCACGCGGGGCTATTCCAAGGCTGGTCTGGACATCATTCCACGATGTCGCTCAGACGAAGAGAGCAAGGAACTGACTTTCTTCTTCACCCAATTCTTAACTGGCCACTGAAACTTCTAAAGGAATCTGCAGCGCATCTACAAGGCAGCCTTTTTACCACGTCCACTGGTCCTCGGGTCAAAAAGATACCCCGAAAATAGTATTCCTCTGTCGTTCTTCGGAGAACAATCGGAAAACAAAAAGGTTTTGACACCTGTGTGTGAAGTTAAATCTGAATGGGTAGCTAATGGATCTATTAGCTGCTTATTGGTAAGTCTTCATTTGAAGTAACATTAGCGTTAAGCCGTGGCCTTAGTCGTATGGTTCATGATTTTAGTAAGTAGGAGTCTAGCACTACTTTGGCAGATATTTCAGTCGTGATGTTTAGTCAACTGTGATAGGCTTCGCCTGTAACCTCATTTAAAGCCATTTTCCTTTCTCTCCTTCAGTAACTTGTCGTATTAAATTGGCCTTACAACATTACCTTAGATCGGAACACGCACCCGCTCTCTACACAAGATCCTTCAATGCCGTTCTAGATTGGCTCGACTAAAGCCGTTGTCCAGACTGGCGCATTTACTAATTCTATGAAGCTAACTTTAGAATTTTCCTGTTATATGGGTCTACGCACAACGGTTTTACCCTTAATAAGCGCATTTTTTGCGCCATTCTTTAAATTTTTTTTCTGCTTGCCTTCGAGACTTGTAGGCGTGGCTGTACGAGCACGCGTACAAGCAAAGCTAATGGGTTGCCATCGAGTTCGTTGGCTTTTCTTTCTGTAAGATGCTTGCCATAGAGTTTTTACACTCGGAGACGTTCGGGAAGAGCACGAAAGCGTAGAGATTTGCAGTGTTGCTTGCTTCGCGCGTGCTCGATTAGCTTTGTCGCAAATATACCGTGTCAGTAAAACGTACACCGTTCCATACACAAATAGCGTACGTATGCCACGTCGAATAGCTGTTGCCGTAACATCTATCATGCACACGCGTGGTTCCGTGCCATTGCGCTACAGATTTCATCCTTCTTTATGTAGTTCCCATCAGTAGAATGCTGTTCGATTCCAGTATCTTTATTATGAGTACTAATTTATGTTCATTTGTACCTAGACTAACCTAAAACATTCATCTAATTTTTATACCTTTGCTCAAGTGCTGGAAGAACGCAGTAATTTTTGTCTAAAAAAGGAAGATCCCGACCAGCAGGGTTTTTTTCTTTTAAAATTTTCATATGCAATCTAGGTTGATGAATATTTTTCTGTCGACCTGTATATTCAGGACTATGTTAGATTCCCTGGCTCTTTCACAAAAAGGTACACTATACTTTTCATATCGAAATACCACCTGTGGATCGCGATTTTTTCTTGTAAGTATAAGGAATTAGTGAATATTTATCATGCAATACCAACGCGCTTCAAAAACACTTTGTATGTAAATCGAGCACGAAACGCGCAAACAGTAAACGCCAAATATGTTGAACAGACTTGTTAAGACGCCTATATGAGCGTATACAGCCTAAATTTCACACCACGCTGAAAGGCACGTACGTCGGCAACCAAGTTCAACGTGCGGGAAGCTTAAATATATCACTGCGCGTTCAACAAGGTGAGCTAAGCATTTAAAATATTGTAACAGTTTCAAAGCAGAACCGGTTCTTCTTAACCTAAGGTGTGCATGCGTTTTCGAATCAGGCTGAAATACACCGCGCCTCAGAAATGTGTCCAGCTCGCGGTTCCATTCGCTGCATTTACACTTCAACAAGTTTCAACATTTTGGTCGAATGCGGCAACTCGGCAGCAACGTATCTGTGTAAATAGTGAAAGACTGTCTATTCCATGACGTTATAGAAAATCTGTATATGTGACAATAATAGTGAATAAAGTATCAATTGCTCATATTTCGGCTTCATAACATTTGTGCGGAGTAAGCTCAAGACTCATAATCATGGAACGAGCTAGTGCATACAGATAGTATTGTAACCAAAGACATAGTGAAGGCCACTTCAAACAAGATACCATGTAGTCAGTCAGAAACGTATCGCCTATTCGCAATATCCTGGAGCTTTATAGACGTACATTAAGCCACCGCGTCGATAAAAAATGTTTTGACTAGTTTAGCTAGAAATTAACCTTATCGTAAGGTTTTCTTTTTCTTGGGTTTTATTCTTGGAAAACCAAGTTTGAAAAAGTAACTGAGTGATCATAGCTGTTTTAGATTTAAAAGATTTGGTTTTCCCTTGTTAGATGCAATGGTGACTGGAGTACAGCTTCATCAAAGAATGTCAGGAATGCTATTGCAGTTCGATACTTCTCTCTACTATCTCGAATTTTTTCCATTGGGTGAGGGTGCCGGCAACATTTTCCTCATTCTAGACGGATCGCGGTCGTAGAGAAGAGGATCATGATAGTCATCTTGGGAGCTAAGATTCCTTACTCGTTTACAAAAAAGTACACAGTATAGTTTTCATATCGAAATGCCACCTCTGAATCGCGATTTTCTCTTGTAAGTATAAGGAATTAGTGAATATTTATCATACAATACCAACGCGCTTCAAAAACACTTTGTATGTAAATCGAGCACGAAACGCGCAAACAGTAAACGCCAAATATGTTGAAGATGGATTTATTTGGCAGGACCGTATATCAGATTTTTTAAGACGTCTATAGGAGCGTATACAGCCTAGATTTCATACCACGCTGAAAAGCGCGTACGTCGGCAACCAAATTTAACGTGCGGGAAGCTTAAATATATCACTTCCCGTTCAACATGGTGAGCTAAGCATTTAAAATATTGTAACAATTTCAAAGCAGAACCGGTTTTTCTTAACCTAAGGTGTGCATGCGTTTTTACATCAGGCTGAAATACACCGCGCCTCAAAAATGTGTCCAGCTCGCGGTTCCATTCGCTGCATTTACACTTCAACAAGTCTCAACATTTTGGTCGAATGGGGGAACTCGGCAGCAATCTGTATAAGTAGCGAAGGACTGTTTATTCCATGACGTTATAGAAAAGCTAATGTGACAATAATAGTGAGTAAGGTATCAATTGCTCATATTTCGGTTTCATAAGCCATTTGTGCGGATTAAGCTCAAGGCTCATAACCAAGGAACAACTAGTGCATACAGATTGAATTGCAACTGAAGATATAGTGAAGGCCACTTCAAACAAGATATCACGTAGTCAGTCAAAGACGTATCGTCTATTCGCAACATCCTGGAGCTTTATAGGCGTACATTAAGCCACCGCGTCGATAAGAAATAGATTTTGACTAGTTTGGCTAGAAATAAACCGTATCGTAAGGTTTTCTTCTTGGGTCCTATTCTTGAAAAAAGCAGGTTTGAAAAAGTAACTGAGTGATCATAGCTGTTTTAAATTTAAAAGATTTGGTTTTCCCTTGTTAGACGCAATGGTGACTGGAGTACAGCTTCATAAAAGAATGTCAGGAATGCTATTGCAGTTCGATACTTCTCACTACTATCTCGAATTTTTTCCATTGGGTGAGGGTGCCGGCAGCATTTTCCTCATCCTAAACTGATCACGGTCATAGAGAAGAGGATCATGATAGTCATCTTGGGAACTAAAAGAAAATGCATAATATTGACTTGCTGCATTTACATCTCGCGCGGAAGTCAGTCCCATAGAGACAAATAGCTAAATGAGTACTCTCAGCAAGCTGTCTGTTAAAATATTTAGGCATCTATGTGAATACTGACTGCTGGCTACCGATATAACTTTCACGGGAACTTTCACGGGAAGAGTTACACCAGCAGACGTCCTGCACATGCAAATATGTTTGTACCAATTATGTAACCGCTTGAATCTAAGACCAGGCCGAATTATTGATAATATAGATCTTAAAGATGAAATAGATCCAGGTTGCATTTAGTCATCAAAGCACCATTTACCGGCTAGAAATGAATTTCGTTTATAAGTAAACCGCAGGTATGTGTTTGAAAAACGACAACACAACTGGTGCACTGGTTGTTTCTTCAGGTGCTTTATATTTAGCACCTAAACTATACACGCAGACTGAAAGACTTCTGGTCTGCGTGTTGGTCGGGCCTCGATTTCTTCCCGAGTAGATTTTTCCTGAAGTTGGCCCGCACCGGATAGCTGAATCTAGTTTGCTCAAAAATGTTAATTTAAATAGCAACTCCAGCTACCGCAACTTGGCACTCGATTGTTTCGGAACTCAGGTGTTCTCTAGCCGTGGTGGGGGCCTAATGGCTAGTTTATCTGGTTCCACAGCTGGCATTTTCCAGCAAATCCCGTTGGCGAACATTATTTGTGTGTTTTATATGCTAGCGACGCTTAAAATAAAAAATACTTATGCATTAAGTAGTTCGTTGCTTAAAGCAGGGGGACACCCGAATCAAGTGGTGTGTCATACGGAGCCAGATTGGCACTTGCGACTCTGAACCCCATTGGTGACACATTGTTTTATATTCTATGAACCTGATACTTAAAACAATGCAAAAGTAGTTCCGAGCTTAAAATGGGAAGGACACCCAATGAATTTGTGAAGGAGTGTACTCTGGAGTCACCACATTTTGTTGAATAAAGGCGGAACAGTCTTATTCGAAGCCTCACTTCATGTTTTAAGGCGGAACGAAGGCTTTTATTAGCGATGGTGTGTATCTTAGTATTAGTCGATTGCTGATCCAACGGTTATATCGGCTAGTATGTTCAACTCGCATTTGGATCACTTGATTAATGAAAGTTAAGTGGCTACATCGAATACGAGGTATATCTGTCGGGGTGTTTTTGAAGAAGTTAAGAAATCTACCTGTAATCGTTTGCAGCTTCTATGCCTTGGAATCTACCGCAGTTTTTCACATCAACACTTCTTCACTGCATTTTGTTTTCCTATTTTGTCGCGTGCATGACTTGCTTCTAAAGTTCATGATTAGACGGTCCGGTTTTCAAGTCCGAGTGAATAGCAATGTTTTCACGGTAGTTCTGGCTCGATTCAAGCTGTTGCAGGATATTGGGCGAGTACATGCTTGTGGGTGTCATCTTTTCGTTGCCGTAGTTGGTTTGCGCGTCGCGTCCACATCATTTCTTTAGACCTCGAGCTTAGGGTCGAAGCTACTCTTTTCTGTCTTACTCTTTACATCTGTTCTTTTCTTCCTTCTAACCAAACCAATGGTTGTACAAATCTTTCGTGCCACGAAAGATTCACGCGACTAGCTAAAAAGCTTGGAGTCTGGTCACCCTAATTTGGTCAGCGTAGTGGTAGCACATCTGTTGGAGTATTAATGCTATTATCTTTCCCCGCCTTCCCCATCGTTCCCATTCCTTCCCACCTTCCCCATTTTTGTTTTTCCCATTCTGATCCATCGTTATATCTGATATGTTCGTCTAAACGTATCGACGATCCCTCCTGCTAATGCCATGTCATTGTGTACGAAAAGAGTACGTGTTTTCTTTGTATAGAGTTAGAGGAATGCTCGAATATAAAGTATATTTAGTACCATTGTCGGTGACAATGGTTCTGGGATTATCGAAATAAACAAATGTCTCAAGCAATTTGTTTGATTGCAAATTCGTACTATGCATAGCGAGGAAATTAAACCGGTTCGAAAAAGTATAATATAACTAGAAATATATTAGTCCTATGAATCTCAAATCGAAAAAAACGTGGTCTATTGCTCGCCCGGCTTTAGGCCCTAGATGTATTGAAATACTGTTTTTGGAGCGTCGAAAGAACTGCATTTATCGTTGCCCAGCCACTTCGTTTCCTGTCTATTATTATGAAAACACTAGTATCGTTATCATAGACCATGTGGCCTTTATCGAAAAAATATAACGGAGGGGATCGTACTGTGCTAGTTATGTAGCCCATTTACTTGTTCGGATAAACCTTTACAATTTCAAACTATTGTTATTTTTGGTAGCTCAGGTTATACCAAGAGTAACGGGTCAACAGCTATTTCGTTCATTCTCGTTGTCGTCGGCTAGCCAATCACTGTACTGTCGCAGCAAATGTCTGGCTGTCCAAAATCATATTTTCGTATCTTTGTTGGTGGAATTATGTGCTAGTAAAACGCGACTGGCTTTTGAAGTTTCGAGTTTTTAAGCTCATTTACCTTGTTGAAGTTGCCTTTGAGTATTGTCTCATGGTATTCTATACTCATCACTGCATTCGCCTTATGCCGCGTCGCCAAATATCGTCTGAACTAATCGGATGGTTATCGAAAGAATACGACTTTGTTATTCTTCGGGTACAGTCCGATTAAAAAAGCGCTCCCAGCGATTACGAAGCAATACGAAAGGCATGCCGTGGACGTTAAATGTTGGCTTATGGTCAGCCCCGAAAGGCCTATTTCATCTATCTTAGTATATTACTCATTAATGATAATCATGGCAGTGAATACAACTGTAAATTATTTACTTTTGCAATGGCTCTAACGGGCGCGCTATTAATCATGGTAACGTCACAAGGTTATTGAGTTGTCTGTGATAAATTTACTTCAACACAAGGCGAGCTCGTTCAGACGATAAGCTGACCAGAGTCAAACAAATGCCTTTGTTTAAGTGCTTATACATTTTTGTGTCCTTATTTACTCGATTTATGTAGATTCGTTCCGTTTAGAAGCATATAGACTATATATCGATCAAAATTATTTTTTCTTAGCTCAATGTCTGTTCAAGTTCAATATCTGTTTGCCTGCCGAGGCGAATATTTTTCAACATTGCTGAATTTTGGATATGTGGGTGGGTCTGATGAAAAACTAAGATGGAAGAAAGATTGAATAATGTTTACTCCCGGGCAAGTTCTGTGGCGCGCTTTACCACTTTTACCACTTGACCGAATATTCGATCACATGAGTCAATGAAAACAGGTTGTAGATTTGCAACACCGGCTTCAATCCTTGACTTGATCTGCCTTATTTTGATTTTCAGATGTTGAACAGAATTCTATTTTAGTTTTGTTTGTTTGCATTTTAGCTCCAAACACTTCCCAGAAATATTAAGTGCACAATTACATCCTTCCGCATTGAATTACAACTCAGAAACGAGGAAAGGGGCCGTAAGTTTTCGCAAGAAGTAGAATAACCTCTAACGATTTGAAATTTCAATAGCAACCTATGTTAAACTTAATAGAAGGTCTATAGCAATTAATTTGAAAAATATTTCTGAAAACCAACACACTGTATACTGACGGTACAATGTGTTGTGTCAATATAAAAAACGAGTGATTAGCATGCAGTGGCATAATAATATACAAGGTTTTGTGATTGTTCATTTTTTTATTGTTTTTTTATTTTTTCATTGTTTTTGTTGTCAGTTTTGATTGTTCATGTTTTGGAATACTCTGTGAAGTGTAATTTTATGGAATGGATTTTGACGTTCATGCTTCGGTATGGGGGTAGCTTTGTCGTTTTTACTTGCAGTTATTGACGTCCATAATTCGGAGTGTAACGTATAAAATAGTAATTCATATCTACTGCTCTACGGGCGTGCTGTGGGAAGCATTCTATTGATTTATTGGTATGGTTTTTGGAAGGTGATGCCTCAGGATGTGCTGTGTAAGAAAATTCTATAACTACCTTAGGTGGTTTTCTATGCCTACGTTTTGACATGTTCTGCGTGGGATAATTTGTTTAAAATGCCTTGGCGTTGAACTTCAACTTATTGAACTAAATTGAACTTACTGCTGTAGCAACCCGCGTGATTTTAGGCGAATCGCGTTGAAAAAACCAGTCATTTTCGTTCGATTTAAACTGATCGATTTAATTATAACGACTCCATCACTTTAATGAAGTAGGTGACTCAGCATCTTAGAATGCCTTTCTTGCAACAGTAAAGATTCAGACAGTGTGAACGAGGTAGCACTTGACACGGATCGCCGAGATATTGATACGGCTAACGGGTCGCGTAAAAAAAATGCGATACAATACGCCAAAGCTTTGTAATGCTTACAAGTGTAAAGCATGTCTTATTTCCTTGCGCTTGCTGTAACAGAAAGGTACTGTAACTAATTCTCTGTTATTCATTATTGCCTTTCAGATGCAACTTCTCTAAAAAATGTTATTTAATATTTTGCTGCAGCTTGCAACAGACATGTATACGCCTCTTTGTTCTTACAGTACACAAGCAGTTCCTACCGTTGGAAATCCGCAGCTCTCCTGCTTGTTGTACTTCAAAATTATTCTTTGCTGTTTTCAAAATATTATATATATATATATATATATATATTCAAGCCAAGATTATATATGATAAATCTTTGTCTGAGTATCGCTTCGGTGAGGTCCTTCACTGAAGACCCGCGAAAATTTAGAAAACTGTTAAAAAATCTCTCATGTGCAATGCACCTCGGACAAAACGAAACAATATTTAGAAAAGGCCAGGAGATCTTCAATTTCATTCGTTTATCGTAAGACGCACTGCCAAACGACCAATCATGGAATCTGAAGATAATAACTGTATACCAAATACTGTAACTTATTATTCTTTTCTAGCCAATTTTCAACCGATTAGCCAAAGTACACGTCACGCAGAGGCCTATCCTTGGCGGAAAGAAGGTTATTGTTGGGCTAACAGTGTGCTTGACGCAGAGCTTTCACATTTATATGATAAGTGAATATCAAGAATATTGTTTCACGACACATAATATTGAATTTGAATCGGAGATGTTGCCATCCGGGGATCGTGAATGATAGTTTTATCTAACGGGACAAGACCTCGTTTGCTTAATTATGGGGTAGAAAGTATGGTAGATTTTAGTGTTGACGCTGAGTCAAGAGAAATCGTTAAGGAAACTGGAAGTTTATATGCTATTTCAAACTAGTCAGGCCGAGAGTACTGGCAATAACCATGTAAATAGGAGAGTTATAATAAGTGTATACTTTATCACGTTCACAAGCATGTTTGGTGATAATATTTATCATAATCATAGTACTAACCACGATATGATCGTAATTTTCGTGTGTGCCATGCATGAATATATATAATATTTATACAACTAGAAATATTTGTTATCAAAAGGTTTCCTATGTTGTGCTGTGTTTGCAAAATATGGCTGTTGAGCGTCGGGTCATTAGTGGAAAAAAATGGACAGGTTCATTCCTGTTCTTCCAGCTGGTGGTACCCTATATGTGTGTGCGTGCACGCTATAGTTTTTGATCAAACTGGGTGAGCAGATAGCTACTCTTGTTCTTTATGTTTAAGGAACGAGTTTTATGGCCCTCCATTTGTTACAGTTAACTGGTTAATAAGTTACAAAACACTGGCGGGAGAGATGGCTTCCTATCGGGCGCGTCCCCAAGTGGCGAATAGGGGAACGCCCGCCAGATATGGCGAATACCGGAAAATTGAAATACCCGGCGCGGACCAACCACACAAAAGAGGCTTCCCCAGGGCGAACGAGGACTTCAAGTCCCAACGGTCAAGGTGAAGCAGAGGATCGCGTGTGCGCTGCGGACAGAGAGTGGTTGACCTAATAGAGGTTACGGACAAAGTGCCCCTCAGTGCATCAGCGAGGGACACCGAAACGGGCTTGCAGTGGCATTCCCAGAGCAGAGAAAGATTAGCCCGAAAGGTGCTAGAATACTGTGCTAGTAAACATGAAGGAATGGAAGCCGAACCTTGCATCAAAGATAAGGACAAAAAGAACGGCGATAAGAAGCGGACCGAAGCAAGAGAACCAGCTGTGGTACGCACAGGAACCATAACAATCAAAGAGCAGGAGCGGAAGACGTATGCGGACTTGTTCAGAAGCTTCAAGGAATCTTCGGTCATACCCGAAGGAGAGGGTGTTGAAGTACTAAGATCGGCCAAGACAAAGGAAGGGTGGCTCAAACTGCAAATCAGAGAAAAAAAGGTGGCAGAGAGAAACTGGTAGCGAAAATCAACAACCAAGCTAAGCTGACAGTCGAGACACGGGAGTATCCACGAAAAGATCTGATACCCATTGTCATCAAAGACTTGGAAAAGACAGTCACAGGAATCGAGCTACGAAAAGCAATCGAAAGGCATAACGGAGGAAAAGCCGTGAGCAGCCTAAACGTGGGCGTGGTAAAGCAAAATGCTTTTGGAGGGAGGATGACGATAGTTCATCTTACACAACCGGAAGTTGAAGCTCTGCTCGCCTCCAGGCATCTTAAGCGCGGCTGGTCTACCTGTCGGGTTAGAGAGTGACTAGCATCAACGCAAGCTTCAATTGCCGAGGATACGGACGCAAGGCCAAGCACTGCAAGGAGGCCAAATTCGAAATGGACACGTGTTACCGCTGTGGCACAAGGGGACACTTGGCCAAGGAGTGCACCGCGGATGCCAAGTGCCTCATCTGCAAGTAGAATGGGCACCGAGTCAACTCCATGGAGTGCCCCTTCGACGCACTTGCGAAGAACTTCAAAACAGAAGGAAAATTAGCGGCTCAAAGAAAGCTCTTGCCTCAGGTTCAGGGACAGAGGAGGAGCCGCATAACCAGACAAGAAAAACACCGAATCAAAGAAAGATGCGGACGGAGACCCAAAAGTGCCCGCAACTGACAAAAACAGTAAAATGACAAGGCGATCATAGAGGCCAAAGGAATGCACTGCAGAAGAGTGGGCGAAGTTGATCAAGACACAAGGTCGTCCCTCTGAGAAGGATATAGAAGAGAAAACGCCGGAAGGTGATGTAGGGGACCTTCTTCCACCGTGAAGCCGCTCCATGTGCTTCAGGTCAACCTCAACAGATATCGAAACGCTCACGATCTGCTAAAGAGCACGGCCGTAGCATGGGGAATCGACATCTGCCGGGTAAGCGAGCCTAACAAGAAGCTCGCCACAAGGAAGAGGCGGCTGGTAGATGAAAATGGCGACGCAAGCATTTGGATCTGCAACAAAGAAATAACAGTACATGAACAAGGACGAGGGCGAGGCTTTCTGTTTTTACGACAGATTGGGGCACGCTCTTTAGTAGTTACAAGTCACCAAATGCCCTGCAGGAAGAGTTTTCTCATTTCCTGGGTGAAATAGCGAAGCATACAGAAGCTTGCCGTAATAGCAGAAACAAAGCATCGAGAAGAGGTACGGTGGCCACCAGAGACTTCAATGCAGCGGCAGCTGAGTGGAGTAGCAGACACACCGACCGTCAAGGTAGCGAACTCCTGGAGTGGATCGAACAGCACAGGCTGTTGATCCTAAATGATGGCCGAATGCCAGCTTTTAGCAGAAGAGGTGGCGTACAAGAGACATACCTCGATCTGACCCTGTGCAGCGCGAACATAGCACGTCGTGTCATAAAATGGAAGGTCAGAGAGGAAGAGGAGTCGCTCAGCTACCACCGATACTTCGCATCCGAGGTAAAGGCTGCCGTAACTGACTGAGAACAGTTGAGAACAGAAGAAAGCAGTTGTGATGGCAAAAGGTGGCCAGCAAAGAAGCTGAACCCCAGAAAAATGAGAGACTCAATCCGCAAGGGCTGCGACGTATTACAGGACTCATATGAGAAGGACGTGGTAAGTCTTAATCAACGCCTGTGAAGAGGCAATACCAGGCCGCGCCATCAAGGAGTAGGATTATCAAAAAGAACAAAGTACTGGTGGACTGCTGAGAATGCGAAAGCCAGGAGAAACTGCACCAAATGCAGGAAAAAACTCACACGAATGCGAGGCAGGAGGCAGCGAAACCCAGGTGGAACTGAAGCAAAGAGAAAAAATGAAAGGAAATATGCGAAGAGGTGGAAAATGACGTCTGGGGAATAGGCTACCAGGTCGTCATCAAGAAAATCGGCTGTGCCCCACCACCACTACCAACCCACCCTGAAGAGGCGAGAGAAGACGAGCCGGAAACTGCTAATACTCCTGTCGTAACGGAATAGGGGGTTATATGGGCAGCTGAACGAATCGCTAATGGAAGAGCGGCTGGAATGGACGGTGTCCCGCCAGAAACTGTGAAAGCCCTTCTGAAGGAAAGGCGAAAAACATTCTGACACGTAGCCAACACGCTGCTGAGGGTAGGTCGTTCTCCTTGTACTAATCCCCAAGCCGGGAAACCCTCTGGACGAGCCCAGATCGTACAGACTTCTGTGTCTGCCAAGCACGGCGGGTAAAGCGTCTGAGGCGATAGTTGCCAACAGGCTGACCGCTGAACTCGAAGATAAAATGATTTTATCAGAAAAGCAGTATGGTTTTAGAAAAGGCCGATCCACGGTTACCGCTCTTAAACGGACCTTAGAAATAGCAGAGCTAGAACGTACTAAGACACCAAAGATAAGGGGCATTTGCCTTGTAATTCTTTTAGACGTCACAAACGCTTTTAACTCGATGAGTTGGAGAGTGATCTTCGATGCTCCTGATTGCTATGGCGTCTCCCGCTACCTACGCCGGGTAATAGGAAGCTATCTCAAAAAAAGGACAATTCAGTTTGGTTTTAGCGAAGCTTCGGAGAGCAGCACCGAGTGACCGCCGGCGTATCACGGGTCTTCACGCTGGGACCGACGCTATGGTGCGTTGCGTATAGCGTGCTAAAGTTGTAAATACCTGAGGCAGTGCGCACTATAGCATACGCAGATGACCTTGCTCTAATGGTAATTGCGCGAAGTGAGATTGACAGCGAGCGCCGAGTTAACACTGCACGTAACCGAATATCAAGCTGGATGGCAGTAAACCTTCTTGAGCTTACTCCTGAGAAAAATTAAGCAATTCTGCTTATAGGCCGTAAAAATTGTAGACCGTCTGAGATTCCACTGTTAACAGATACCTATGATACCAGTATACCTATGATCATGCCGCGGGCAGGCGGATCGGGCGAAGACAAACAATGACTATTTGCCACAGTGGCCGACTCCATCATTACGTGTGCGGCATCAGTTTGGTCAGGGCCGACACAAAACGTAACGGGAAGAGACTGACTAACACGCAGCAATCCGCATCTGCCGGGCATACCGAACGAGGCGGTGCTCGTCCTAGCACGAACAGTCCCATGGCCACATCTGTTGCACGAACGAACAGATGCATGGAAGGCACCTCATGCAGAAACGTGGCGAGGGAAAAGACGTTACAAGCCTGGTAAGATGAGTGGTCGTCGATGACGTTGGCCATGACGAACGAGAGCGAAAACAGGAGAGCAACAACCGCACCTGGACACTGGACGTATAGCGTGATTAAGGACCTCCGTCAATGTATCGAAGGAGAACATGGGGAGCTCACCTACTAAATGACCCAAGTGCCCAGTGGCCATAGAGACTTCCAAGAGTATTTGTGGAAAATAGGAAAGGCGGCCACTCCAGTGTGCAGCCTATGTGACCTCGGTGAAAACGACACCGCGGCATACAACACGCTCCGCTGTCGCAAATTCGGTCTCCAGTGGCGCGACCTTGAGATTAGAGCATTTGACGGAAAGCAGATATATGTAGAATATCCAATTCCGACAATGCTCAAAGATGAAGACAAATGGAACCCAGTGTCCACGTTCGTGGAGGCTGTAATGATAGAAAAGGAACTTGAAGAGCGCGCCCAAGAGACGCCAATAGGCTAGGAGGACTATGCTCCTAGATATATTTTTTCTAAAATTCGTGCCAAAGGATCGTAGGCACCAGTTGCAAAAGGTACCAGCGACCACGCCCAACCACCTTCCTTGAAGTAATGACTACTGTCAATTTCGGGGAGAGAGCAGAAAAAGATTAAAGGGCGGACACGGCAGGTTTTAGTGGGTAGGGGGTCGTAGGTACAACATAGGTATGCCCATGAGCTCCACAATACTTGGCCCGTATCTTATGCTGCGATGCAGCGGCGGTGCCCTCATCTGCGTAAATAGCATTTTTCCTGCATCATGTCAAAAAAAAAAGTTATAAAACTGCAATTCGAATGGTTTAGAAAATATAAGGCATATTTATGATTTACCATTTTTTAAAGAAACTAACGAGTAGGCAGGCCGCTTCCTGAATATCTGCAAGAAGTCATCATACTTTAATATTTTATCCTAAGTCCTGTGGTCTTAGGCTATATTAGATCAAGTACGTGGTTCTTACAGGTAAACTTTTGACTCAAGTAATAGCAATAGTTTGGGTAGCAATACTTTCTAGGTAAATTTTAAACAACGTAAAAACCCACTATTTCGCCTCTACGAATGCGCATGTCGAAAGTGAGCTCCGTCGAAATTTTAAAAATCTAGCTTTTAAAAAAGTTGTTTTAAAGAGAAAGAAAACTGCATATTAGTAGCTTGATGATGGATTTGCTTGCTCAGTTCAGTATCATTGGCTTCTGATGAAGACTAGGATCATCTTCAACGAAAGACGTATAATGCTTTGTCCCTTTCACTATGCATTTTAACAAAAAATAATTGACCAAAACCTGGTCTGTCACGAGCAGTCAAAAGTAATACATCAACTCTAGCAAGAAGTATGAGTCCTTATTAAGCTGTTCAAATGAGGTCGTTATATTCTGATGGATACTATACTTGTAATTAAATCTTGAGGTGGCGCAAGTTACAATGACCGTGATACCTCTGGCCGTGATAAGTAAATATAGTGCAAATACAGTCATAGAAAGAACATAATGTTAAGCTCAGATCAGCCGTACAGTTGTACCAAGAATGCCGTATTGGGCGAGGCCCGCTAAGACCTTGAATTTGACGAATGCGTTTCAGCCTGGGGGCAGTCGTTCTAAATCGACGGAGAAGCACTGGAACTTTCATGACAATTCAATCAAGTGTCTCTCTCAGCGCTCAGAAAATTAACAAAGATTTTTCGTAAAGCTCGTAACCTCCTTGAAACTGGCTAATTTTTTAATTACTATGACCCAAGAACGAAGAACTTTCGTGGGAATCGTAAAGAATATGTCGGTCATATTAAACAGTAACTGTCCAAGTTAGTCTGAACACAAACTAATGTTTAATGAAAACATTGCAGGATAAAAGCTGTTCCGTATGAAAACACTTACGGAAGGAAAAAGGAAAATGCTCAAAAAGCATGTTAGTCAACTTTAAAACAAATATAATCAAAAACCGGACTGAATATGGTACTATTTTGTTGTATGTATTTATGTGACAAAAAACTGGAACAAACTTGTTAATGAGACTTAACACGCATTTTGTAGACCAAATGAACTATTTGTAGGAAAACATCAGGCAAACCGTCCTTAGAGTCCGCAATGTGCTTTTTGTAATAAAAAACGCGTTGTTTAGATAAAAACTTGATTAACGTAACGTGATAACTGTAGACCGTAATATTAATTTTTTCAGATAAAAAACAAGATGCAAAGTACCACGAAAGTATCGTATGTTGTAGACACTAAGTGTCGTGTTAGAGTTATAAATGCAATGTCCTACTAAATTTAGGAATACAAGGATTGACTAATATTGTAAATGTATCACAAGCAGAGAAACATACCACTTGTTACAATCATGGTGATAATAATAGTAAGCAATTGGTGCAGCATCTAGTGCGCATGCTTTCAAAGACTGTGCATCTGATATAATAAGATTTGCAAAAGAATGCTAAATAAAATGCATATGCAATTAAGGCCAACCAGTGAGGTGACATGGGCACATTCCGCCGCATGCTATCTCCCGCAGAAAAGACTTCATCACGCACATACACATGTGGAGACGGGCTCCTAATGAAATCGTACCACAACGCGCCGGTTCAGTCGATTAGATCTTCACGTGTCATCCTTCATTGCTCCAACATTTAGGAAACCCGGATTAATGCCTACGAATTTTCTTCGTTAGGATGGGAGTACTTCGTTGTACCTGGAGGTTGCAGGGGGGCCAAAGCGAGTCCTGAGCTCCCCAATGAAGAGTGGAGTGCCAGCAAGGAGATATACGAGTCTATTTCAAGTTGCGCGGTATTAGACGAGAACACGTTTTAGGTAGGATGCCTTCAAACGATTAAAGGGCTCGAGGCTTACTTTGTTTAGATCCTCCCAAATGATTTCCACCCCCTATGCAGCTATCGGCGCAGCTTTTCGAACACAAGCAAAATCGTTGAGATAGATAAGAGATGAGGATTCTTTATCATCGTCACCGTAGGCAGTGCCTTTTGACATTGTTCGATAACGTAAGCCAGGAATTAGGTGTCTCTATTTGTTAGTAGTAGGCCTAAGTAAAGGTATTTATTGACATAGGCGAGCGGTTGACGATCATACAAAAGTTTGTCCTCGACGGATACATGTCTCCCACGTCTGAACATGTAGCCTGGCCAGAGCCTGCTGAATTTGAAACCGACTGCAGCCATTGATGACCAAGTTGCCCGCGTATAAAATAACGTCGACCATATCACTTTTGCTTGGAATCAGGGCTGGTGGATCCTTAAGCACAGCCAAGAGTAATAGCAGGTTGAAGTTGTGTCTCTGTATCATAACTGTTGTTGACGAGAAGAAGGGAGCTTCGCGAATCTATCGTCGATTTTAATCTTATTCTCCTGTAGGATAACTTCTAACAGGCCTAGAACGTTAAGGGGAGCTCCTACTTGTACGAAAGTTTCCAACAAGATAGCTCGCGGCCAGAGTTGAAGGGCTGCTTAGAAATTTATAAACACTGCGAACAATGGTTGTGATGGCTTAGCCAAAGCCCGGTTGATATGGCCCAGAAGTTTCGAGTACGCTGTCATGGTGGTGCAATTACGTCTGAAGCCACGCTGTTCTCTAAGAATAACTTCTGTGGCTTCTAGATTGGGAAGGCCTTGTTGACAGAAAGACAAGAGCAGCTTGTAGCAGACATTTTTCTTTGTTATGCTTCGCCAGGAGGCGCTTTGCGATGAAAGATGCATTTGAATTTAAATCTATTAGATGACATTCCGCCTCTAATAGCAGGAGGATCTCTTGGCGCTCGAAGTGTTTCCGTCTCTCCAAGGGGTAGATTTTCAGGGGCAGGTGACCCTGAAAAACGCTGCAGTGTATACAAATTTGGGTTATCAGCACTGAAAAATGATATAATTTTTAGGGACACGTATTAAAAAAAATGTATTTCCTCGACAACTATTCCGAAAATGTAACTTTTAAAAAATACCATTCATAAAATATTTTTTTAGTTTAAAAACTGAGAAAAATGGTTCTTTGGAGCCAACTGCGTACTAATTTTTCTGAGAATGGCTACTGCAACAAATGCAACCTTTTGGGGATAACCGCATACTAAAGAAGAATTGACAATTAATTTGTTACAAAAATTTGCTTACATACAGTAAGAAGAGAACATTTAAGAAACCAACGTACGTCAGTCCTTCCGAAAGAAAAAGGTTTTGAATAGCTGAGCCACAAATATTTTTGTGTATAGGGCCACAAATAAATATGAACATGCAAACAGCCAATGAAAAATGTGCTCAACTGTCAGAATAGAGTCATATTCGGCTCTTACTTACACCCCGTATGCGAATCTTAAAGAGACTTAAAGAGAGAAAGTGTGTAATAGGTGTTGGTGAATAATACAAAAAATGTATGCCCACAGAACAAAATTACAGTTTATACGAGCCACATAGTAATCATACGTAACATAGAAATTGCATACATGGCTAGAGTATACGCATCTAATACTATTTCCTATGCTGATGTGAACATAAAAATATACTTAGTACGCAAATATAGTTCGTAGGTAATAATCCCTATGAAAATTGATTATTCCAAAAGATAATGGTTTATGCATAATGGTTTAACTATAACTGAAAGTGGTGATATTATGAACATATTGTATTCGCTAACGGAATCAGTCAAGGATGGTCTGGGAAAAATATTTCATCCGAATTCTTGCTAGTGATAATTACAGAAATTCAAATAATAATAATAATTGGCATCATATTTATCATCATTCATCAACAAAGTGAAGGCGATTTTAAGGAATGTAAGCAACTACGATGCTAAGCAAAGGCCCTGATCGACAGTAATAATTACACGCATCATCACATTCTATATACGGAGGCTTTATTTTGAGTGACAGCATTCATAACTTAAGTTCGTCCTAACCGATACTGCTGTAAAAATGCGCTTAATCCGGATGTCACATTAGCCTTAAAAGTACTTTCTAGATCGATTTTGTTTTCATTGCATGTCTACGAATCATCCCTCAGACCCGTGTGCTCTTAATTTTATCTTTGCAAAGTTGTCTTCTTTAGCAGTTAAAAAAATTGTTTCTGTCGGTACGAAGACAGAACGTAGATAAAGCCAATGAATCTCGTCGCTTACCGCCGCGAAAAAGGGATGTGCTTGAATCATTTTCTGTGTTTTAGGTGCTGTATTTTGTAAATCTACCTGAATCGCTCATTCCGTAGTGCTAGATAACTCATATCCTGACACCGCTCCGAACTGAAAAAAATCGGTGGTTTCACTGATTTTCCAAGAGCATTAGCCGTTTTTTGTCTCTTCCATCGCCGAACACCGTCAATTTACTCAATTCAATCAATTCAACGTCAATTTATAGTCAATTTACAATTTAATAAGTGTATGAGTAGCAAACACGCTTACCTATTTGTGCGAGAGGGGTGCTGCCGCGCGAAAATTGTGATTTAGAAGTTGTTACCTCGACGGGTGCTATTCGTGTTATCAGCTGCGTTGTTTATTTAGTAAATACAGGTTACCAACCGTTGATATCCAGATAGTGCCTTTATCTGGCACTCCAAATAGGATTCCAATAGGAGGAACAAACTGCTTTATCGTAGTGCAGTGAACGGGGGTGCACCACTATTGTGAACCGAACAGAACTAGGTGAATGCAAGGCTGTAATTCGTTTGGCTATGAAGGATTTAAGCCATGAGTCTCATAACGGGACTGGAGATGTTCATCTGAAAAGGTTAAAGAGTGCGTTAAACGCAAATAACTGGTACTCGTATGTACGTGATACTCGGATGATCTCTGTCAAGCTATTAACCAATGAATTCTTAAAAGCTCAACCATTCCAGTAGCATTCAATGGAACAAAAGCGTAAAAAATCTACAATGTTGGTGATCATTAGTGTGAGAATCACAGAACGAGTGTTACTTTGTTCAACTGTACCTCCGCTCGTGAAAATCAGTGAATGCTAATTAACGTCAGGCGATCATGGAATTTTGCCGAGTTCTAGGTGCTCGTGTGGAGGAGAAGTACATTGATGTTGCTTACAGTCTGTTAAAAAAATCTCGTAACGAAGAAAAGTTCACCGATCGTTTGTCAGCCATAGTTCGCTTTGTTTGTCGCTGAAAAAATATTTAACTTCACCGCCTTTGTAGACAGAGGAAACCAAAAGTTTTCTTGATCCCTCATCGATGACAAACTAAGGAGTACGGTTTGTTTTTCAGACTAAAAAGGAGGTTAATAGGTGGATAGGCGCTTTTGATAGTACAAGCCGTAAATTACATTAAAGAACATTCCGTTTAACTTACCATGCTTTCTCTCAATATGTTGCTTACGCTATCGGTGCGTTTGACTTGACTCATAATAATGCACTGGACTTTATTCATAAACTGCAAAAAGCGAGTTTTGAGAATGATCACTCGGGCATCGACGGAAGAACCCTCAGCGTCAATCTTTATTCGCCTTTGTGTATTGTCATATCCGCTTTTTGTATGTTACTCGTTTTGTGTCTTTACATTTAAATTACTATCGGCTTACATTCCAGGTATTTTGTTCCTAAAGGTTTTACCAGCGTCGAGGTGACCCCCTCTTTCTGCTAATTCGTTGTTATTCGAATGTGGCAGATTTTTTATCTGTAAGCTATCACTTGGTAGAGGTATGCTGGATTGCTCCATTATAGGCTTTAAAATGACAATGAGAAAATATTTGTTCAGCCAACATGCTTGTTTAAAACAACTCCTGATCAGATTTATCAAAGACCTTCAGTAGTATTTATTGCTAAAGTATTACTTTGATTATGTAATATTGCTCCAGGTTGTATGATGTACTGTGTAGACAAGCTTGTATTATTATTTACAAGCTAAGTATTATTCCTTTTACAAGACCATGCAGGCTACTCAACCCTAGCGTAGCCTGCAGCAATAAAGCCCGTTTTTCTGTTTATAAAACAGAGTAAACGACCGCTTCAGACAAATTGCTGAGTTTAGTTTGATCTTAGCATGTTTGGTTCGTACCGCTACGTTCAAATTATCGTGTAACCTAATCTGTTAATAATGCATCCCAGGTATTTATGAAAAGCAATGCGATATCATATGGTAGATTTTTAAGTATTTAACTTGTACGAAGGACTTGGTGAAAGAAATATTGTAAAACTAAGTCTACAATTGACAACCAACACCCTTTCCGAGTTATAACTTGTCAAACTGAGATAAATTTACAAATTTCAATACGTTCTCGGCACCGATACTCTGAGGAAGCTTACCCAAGGAAAATCAGTATTTTAACCGCGTTATCGAAGCATTAATTATGCAGAGCTAAATTATGACAATTCCACATGCAAGCTTCAAGTTTAGTATGCCTTTTGCACAAAAATATAGGACACTGTTCAGCAACACTAGATCGAGTTTTTTGGGAAGACATGCTAGGCGCAATACGACTGGTGCTTTTACCACTGTAGCGTTTGCTATATCAGCCTGGCAAGTTAAACATATGGGCTGGGGTTTCTTCCGGGGTGGACAGTTTTCATAAATTGTTTCCTATAACATCCAATCTCCCAAAATCTCCCGCAATGATGTATGGTTCAAAATGAACAAATTACTGCGTCGCCCGTTCCCTCGTTATTGTTGCAAATTATATTCGGTTCGTATCACGGCATATCACAAGTGCTCCAAGATGGTATACATAAAACTATATGGCGATTCACCTTCCTTTGTATTGGATTTAGCACATTGCAAGATATTCAAGGATAGCCGAGTAGCGACGTTATCATGATTGAACGCAAAGATATAGTAAATTGCGAGGTTGTTCATTAACTCGCTCTCTAATGTTTGATTGCTATGTCAACCAAATGACCGCAAAAAGGCAACTGCGCACGAAGGCCTTACGAGAATTGCTTCGCTTTATGGCCGCGACAGCCCTAGGAGAAAATATAGTCCAAGATGACGCGGACGCTGTATGGCTGAATGTTATTACAGGGCAGATCTTGCAGTCATAAATTTGGCAATGAGATGCTGTTATGTATATCATTATATAGGGACGCGCGTTCGTTTCTACAACATACCTATAACACAAAGATGTCCAGTTAATGACTGCAAAAGTGAATGGCTTTGTTATGTGTTGAACCTATAAAAACGCGCTTTCTAAAAATTATGGAAGCAGCTCATATATGAGTTGTGAGACTACATGCTCTAACGTAGCTTAATAATCCTCAAACAGTTGTTTATCTCGACCTCAATTTTTCATACTACGCAAGGTGTCATTACTGCTTTAACAAGCAGTAATGACAAGGCTAATAAAGCAAGTAGTACTGAGAACGAGATCTTTGCGTTGGTCCTTTACTACAACAATAATAACAAGGATTTGTCTGTATAAACCTAAGCAATAAGGCAATTGTTTAAATTAACAGTGTTTTCATTCAAAGTTATTCTCGTCTGGAAAGTCGGCGGCTTACTTATATTGCACTGGAGTTGAAGCAACACATTAGAGTTACAATATTGCTATTGAGTCACTGCGTCCAGTGCTTTAATGTAACAGAACGAATGGTTCAGCTTGTCGGTCTTAATTGGTTGTTTCGACGTTTCGACGTTTTACTGGACTGTACGGTGAAGGACGAGGCAGCGACCTGTATCTGGGTAAAATGTGTTTATTATTGAATGTTATATCATGAAAGTTTAATCCTCAACAAACTTTTTTAACTGTTAAGAGCTAGTTTCTTGGACAGTAAGTTGATCTCGATGGGCTTGCAATAGCGCGGTATAGAGGAAAGCGCCCAGATGTATTGCAACGCATTTAAACTTAGCCACATAAGCTATCTGTGTTACGAAGCATACAATAAGATTGAATAGCGCAATAAGTAGGATAATGTAACCTGCAAATGTTGACCGGTTCGTTTTCATTCAGACATAACGTACTACTTAAATAGAAAATCGAGAGTCAACTCTGTGACCAGACCATGATCTCACGCACGGGGAGAAATTAGACCTTAAGTCAAACAGAGGTACAGCGGCCATTAAAGTGAACGTCCTTGTAATAGAAGCTGACTTCCCGACTCCTTAAGCTTCTTTAGACGCAGTCGACAATCGTGCTCAGATTTTTTCCTTACTTTTGGACTCTTAGCACATCTGTAGCAGTAAATGTACAATTTGTTAACAAACCCGCGTAGAGTTAATAGCTCTCGAAGACGGGGATTTGTGTGAAATGGATACTGATTGCTGATTTATGGCGTTTATTGCCGAACCATCGAATCCATTTTATTGCAGTATGTACAATTAAATAGTAAACAAGATTTGTTTTCGCCTTATTTTTGATGTATAGGTAGCACTTAGTACGTGAATATTCCCGTACTGCATTTAGCAATCATATAATATGGCTCACGTTGTTCTGACAAATATCGCACTTGCGCTTGCCCAGTTAAACGGGCCTCAAGTTAGCGGATGTATCCCACGTTTTCATCAAGAAATGGCAATCGTTGTTTTGCCTTATTGAACGGGAATGCGCATTGTTCGACTGTTAAATATTTGATTCCTTTGGCAGCGATATGGTTGTGCCGAGGAAGTGTATATTCTCGGAAATGCATCGCATCGCTAATTAAAACGCCCTTTTTTTTCTTACGAAGCGGGGAATTTTGGCGTGAAATAATGTAGATTAAATCCCATTGCAGTACGAGTTTTTCGTTTGCAATGAAATCAGGCGTCATTTCTTGGTCAAAAACAGGTACACGTAATTCATCTTAAAAATTGTTTACTCGCATACAACGCAAGCCTAGTTGCCCTTTCTTTTCTGTGGATTCTTACTCTAATTTCAAAACGTTTACATATTTAGCCTATAATTCTGCTAATTTCATTGTCTTACAAACTTTTTAATAATTAAAATAATTTAATATATTATATAATTTGAATCGTATTTCAGTCCAACCTTTTGACGTGACCTAATCGTGCTGTGTACCATGTGTGTGCGCGCTAGCTAGCAGAAAATCAACTTCAGCTGGTCACTGACGGTGTCTTGCCTGACACTAGTTTGATCAATGAATAGACTTGATGAGATCTGATGAGACTCGATATAGAACCATCTTTAAACTAAAATAGGTTAGCGAGGCGTTAATAAGTAGTATCCAGTGAAACCGGGAGCCCGCATGACGGTGAAATTTGATAACGCCGGGCGCACTTCAGTTTTTATAGCAGTCTAACTAAACTAGACTAAATCTAAACAAGTGGACTTTGTGAAACGGCCGTGAGGTATTCCAATATGTTTGCCGAAGTCATTTGGGCTTCTATGTCAGAATCTCATTTGTTCATCCCTGGTTGCTCTCATGAA
>MNPL01007624.1:0-14467 GCA_002081605.1 Tropilaelaps mercedesae | reverse complement strand
CGACCGGAGGAGACACGTAGGTGCACGGGTTCGATCCCCGCCGGTGCACATATACATTTATATGGGATCCGTCTTACAAAGTAATGCAAAAACTGCTACCGTGGGCGTTAATTGCTAACTAAAGAAAAAAAATGGTTGCTCTCATGAGAACCAACACACTGCAAAGTCTGTAACTTTAATGCATTCACTTATGCTCACTTTCTAGTGAAATAGATGTCCATATGAGTTCGCTATCCATATGTAAGAAGCAAACCCTATATGATCGTTAGCTCTTTATACCTACAAGCACAAAGTACGCAAGGGAGTCATAAAAAAATAAGGAGAAGCGTAAATGGAAAACCCGCCTGTGATAAACGGGCCTATGATTGATAACGAGTTAATCAAAAGTTCTGTTTTGTGTCATCTTAGTGCCGAAAGTTACAATCAAGGTCTGGGCACTTGTGTCATGGGTTTTGCTTTTAAGTTCTGACAAACTATTTCGTCAGCTAGTTGGCGAAGTCCACCAAGGGGATATCCACTCTAATAATGTAACATTAATCTAATTAATTTCTCGTAAATTAAAGTCATCATTAAACTATGGGCTTGGTCGTTTCGCACAGACGATCTAGTTTTGTCGAGCTCGGTGGCTTGGTGCATTCATTGCGCCTTGCGACTGGAGGAGACACGTAGGTGCACGGGTTCGATCCCCGCCGGTGCACATTTATATGGGGTCCGTCTTACGAAGTAATGCAAAAACTGCTACCGTGGACGTTAAATTTTGGCTAATGGTCAGCTTTAAAAAATATTTTTAGGTGATCTAGTTAGGGACACTTGTGTAAAATGCACTACTTTGGGTCGGGTTATCGGCATTCTGGGCACATGCATTCTACGCTGAATGAAATTCGTTTGTAGTGAATATCTAGTGCGGCAGCCTTTACGTCGGACGAGAAAATAATCTCATAACATACAAACATCTTCGTCAGGAGAGTCGCCGTCGAAATCTAAAATATTCTTCTGACTACAGCATGATATTTCCCTACTTGATATACAATTGCCGAGTTATGGCGCGGCCTAAATGATAGATCTGTATTGTTTATGAATGTATCTGTCAGTGACGTCCTCTTCATCGACCGAGCACGTGTTTATGTCTAACTCTGTATTCATGCTATGGAGCTTGAGGACGGAATCCACTGTGTAACAAGTACGGTTATTAGACCTACATAGATTAAAACAATAGCACATGAACCGTAATCGCAGTTATAATGATGCATGTGTGTATATATAGAAACTTCTCTGTTCCTTTCCATTATATCTATTATAGGCAACATATCACGAGAGTTTTTCTATTCATAGATACTGCGCACGATGCTGGAGACCTTCGTTCAGGCTGGAAAATCTCTCAACATGAAAGGATTATGTTGGTTAATTGCTTAGATGTTGTTTCTATCTCGAAAATCCTTCTGTCGCTTGACACAACATTTTTTTATAAAACTCATCGTTATTCATTTCTTAACAATATTTGTAGGCAATATAGAAATGGAAGTGTCTTCTGCTTTATGCATTGTGCCTTCAAAGTCAGCTAAACTGGATCCCACTACTCAACAGACAAATCTATTGCCCTTAGTAAACGATCTATAAAAAGACGTAAGTGCGCTTACGATTTTATCGGTTGAAGCCTAAACAATCACCTGCAAAGCAAGCTCCTCATTAAAATGTTTCGTGACTTTATTGTCCTTCCCAAAAGACCTGCTATACTAATTGTGGACAGTAATACCCTTGTTAATAATAATCTCTAAGCCATGTACCTGTTCTGTTTTTCGCGAAGGCCCTTTGCCGGTAATCACTTCGACTACTAAGGACGAATCTAACACAGGCCTGGATCATCATTTTTTAATTGAAACGCGCTTTTCAAGATCATAGCCACTATTGTCCACACTTGCAAATTCAGTTGCCACTAACCCGTCTTACCTCCCTTTATATCCCAGATAAGAACCTGCAGCATGTCCCGAGAAATCTCAGTGATGTATATTGAGCTCTAACGATTTCAATAAATTTTCTATCCCGCTTAACCAAACTGATTGGTTGAATATTACTACCAATGCTACTCTGCTTATGTTGTTTCCATTTTCTTTTATCTCACTAAAGCGGCCATGAAAATAATCGCGCATTTCTATGAAAAGACTTCTGTTATTCGATATTAAATTTCTCTAACGCCCACCTCGGGGCCTTGAGGAGGGATCGCCGACGTCTCGACAAACTCAGACGTACTTATACCAAAAATAAATCTGATCTTGTTGCTAAGAATACGTACTATTAAGCCGATAATGCATATCGGTCTAAACTTAGTTCATAAAATAAAATTTAAAGTGATCTACCAATAATTTAAATACTAAATCCATCTGGAGTTAGATCAGTCTGTGGACATTTAGCCACCGCTCTCTCGCATAATTAGCTTTTCATCTTTGTACACCCAGCAGAGGCTTTTGCCATCTTCTTTTATTCTATCAGAGCACTCAGTGCTGCTTCCCTGGGCAGACACAATTCGGACATACTCTTTTTTTTCTACACAAACCCCCTTTATTTTTCTGTTGACTTGACTAATGGTCCAGTCACTAGTCGTCAATTCCAAAATGAAAACCGATTCGAATCTCCGTCTTGTTGTTATGACACACGTTGGAAATTTTCGAAAAACATATAGTTACAAAACTCTATAAATACCTTTCGAATAAATGGATATTCCGTCCCTCTTAGTTTGGCTTCCTGAAAAGCCGCTTTTGTGAACGGGTACTCTGTGATATGAGTGATCTTATTGGTCGCCCTTACCGTGCTGGAAGTGCAACAGTGGCCGCTTCTAATGGATATAGCAAAAGTTTTTGAAACTAATCTTTATGGCATTCTAGCCACATTACTTTGATTTTTCTTGGGCAGCGTGTTGCTGCTCTTTATCGTTTTATGGTACAGACCCACAGGGGTTTTTTTCGGCCATTCACTTCCACCATTTATACGAGTGATGTCGTATCCTCTATTAAATCTTCCACCCTCTACGGGGTACCTTCTTTGCAACGAGCACCCCGTAGAATTGTTAGACTGCGTTTTTCAGTTTTCCCAAGTTCATCCATAATACAGATAAGTTATTCATATGGTAGACTGGCTTTAAATGTCAGTCAACTAACTTGAATTCGTTTCAAGTCTAGTACACCTTTATTGTTATTGAACCCAATGGATGGTCGCATAAGGTAATACGGAGGTACGGTATACTCTCTGTGATAAGTTGTACTCTTTTAAATCAGGACACTCAATAGTTTTCATCCCAAAGTGTCTAGTTAATTTTCAAGACATCTCCCACTGCTTTCATTCATAAGCAAATGGCTCTGCTAACCTTTTCTAAACGTCTGCGAAGGTTACATATTTATCTTTGATCTAGGGGCTATGCGCGCATCGCTACACGATTTCTGTCTGTAATTTTGATTTTCACCTATGCCAGTCGACCTGTGCCGGTGCCCCCGAAGCCAACTATACAATACAAAACAAGCGCTGGTTGACTGACAAAAGTGCAAGTCTTATATCGCTTTATTTCCCATAAAAATAATGATAGAATAGCATCGCATTAACGGAGATATTAGGGTCCAAGTAGTAGAAGAGTTTTACAGCTGTGAACACAATTGTATACATTGTCTACAATGTATACACATATGATTAGCATAACACATAAGAACTGACTAGCAGGCATGAGCGCCTGCAATTCGAGATGCCAGAAAGGGAACCCTAAACTGACATTTTCTATATTTTATTTACAAACTTTAGTAATCTAACCGTAAACATGCTGACATAATTCAGTGCTTTCACAGCACGAGCGAAACAACCTAAATTGACGGCCGACGCTAGGTTAGAGCGTGCCCGATGGACCCTTTGAAATGATGGGTAGTACAAACGTCGGGTCACGACAATTGGAGCAGCCGGCGGCCAAGGTGAGTGGAAGGGCAATTTTGGGCGAACTTCTTCCCTTTGCTATCTTCACGGCCAAGAGGGCGACTTACATATTGTAGAACTTATATTGGGAGAAGCTTGTAAGATGGGTAAAAATCAACCATCAAGGCCCTATGGCGTCTGCCAAACGTCAGCTTGAGTAGCTCTCGCAGCATCGCTCTGTATAGCTTTTTTCCTATGCTTTTTTTTCTTGGAACTTTACCTAAGGGAACCGGAGGGAGAGAGGATTCACATAAGGAAAAACATAAGGAGGAAGAATGTGGGTGATGGAGAAGCTGAGTGTGGAAGATGAGGTAGATACGACATCAGCCATTACCATTGAGAATGCTGGTGATTTTCTGACCGGGGAGACGGAAGATACTACCTTTGAAAGCGCTTACTTAATTGGGGGAGATCTACCGAGGCGGTAACAGGCACTGCGACAAACAAAAGTAGAGCCTCTGCTTCCCCAAAAGAAAGAGTAACTAACACGGGCGATAAGTAGGAGGGGGCTCGGTGTGCCCCCTGAATAGAAGTCTAAGGTGCAGAACACCACCCGAGACATAAAAGAACTAGCAAAGACTTATGGGGATTACAGATTTACTTCAGATGCAACCAGATTGCATAGAGAATCCATGCGTGTTTCATACTGGAGACGAGGACGCGAAGCTATTTTTGTTGCGGCGAGGCAGGACATTCTGCTAAAAACCGTAGGGCAACGGCCCCTCTGCTTGCGGTGTTGGGGGGCACAGAATGGACAGCATGAGTTGCCTTACGTACAAAAACGCTGTCAAAGGGGAAATGGATAGCAGCCATTGACCTCTTAGTGATCAATGAGGAAGAACACCCAGCATTTGAGCGAAGAGGTCGAAGGACCTGACTAGGTTTCGCAAATACTAAGCGAACACTTGCTGGGCTGGGTGGCGCATACTGGATACGGAGTTGCTCAGCGATCATCGATGCAAAGCAGTTTCCCTTCAAAAGGACCAGGACACGAAGACGTCCGCTGAGCAGGAAAGCTCATCCGTATGGGAAGCCAGGAGGATATGACTGGAGGATCTCTGAAGAAGAGATGTGCGCCTGTCTTTGCAGACGAAAGTCGGAGCGGAAAAGCAAAGAGGCATCTTACGGAGAACGAAAGCCGTCCCTTTACGGGGAGGTAGCAGATCCTGAAGAGTTGGCTAAGATAATAGCAAAGACCCAAAGCATAGCACGGAAGAGAGGAAGGCTACAAGCGTCTTAAGGGTAAAGAGCCCTTATGCTGGTGGAATGAGGGTATCAGGATTTCAAAAAGGAATGCATCATGGCAGTGAAAAGGCTCACACAGCATAACGGGGCTATTAATAGGATTTAAGGAGCAAAGGGATCTATAGGGTGGAAGTAAGCCATCTGGCTCAGATGGCATAGCGGCAGAAGTGGTTAAGCGGGTAGCCAGGTGGGCAAAAGAAGAGGTTCTGACAGGATTGAACTGTTTAATGAACTGTTCCGGAAAGGGGTATTATATATATTTTCTGCGGTGTGGAAAAGCGCTGGATTAGTTTTTGTGCCTGAGCCTGGGAGGCCATCGTGCAAAGGCATGTCAAGTCTGTCTGCGTTTCAATACACTCGCAAGCTCAACGTGCAGATAATAAACATGTTGACGAACGAAATCAACGTAAAATATACCTTTCCGACTTTCAGTATGGGTTTCGAAAGGATACTTCTCAAGTATCAAGTCTGGAGGGGAAGGAGATAGCGAGGACGCCTAAAACCAGACACTTTGTCCTCATGATTTTTCTGAATGCCTCGTCGTATCTTAGTGAACAGTACCTTCTAGCGGGTGGAAAGGAATTCGAGGTTACAGCAGGTGTCTTCCAGAGGTCTATCTTAGAAGACTTTTTAGAACCTACCCTATGAAGGGTTTCTACCTGTTCCCTCTACTGACTAGCGTCTAGTCGCTTGCTTATACAGAAGATTTGGCTCTGCTGGTCACAGTACACGATGAGAAGACCTTTCAGGAAAAGGCCAACGACGCCTTGTCCATCGTGGCCGAGTGGATGAGGGACAGCCAGGTGAAGCTCGCTCGGGTAAGACAGGGGCACTCTACCTTTTAGGCAGAAAGAAAATAGGGGATCAGGACTCGAAGGCCACCCAATAAAGACCAGCAAGGTGAAGTACTTTGGCGTTGACCTCGATACCGTTCTAACTGGCACTGCGCAGGCTAGGAAGGTATCGCTGAAGGCTAGTCAAGTGGTAGCTCACATCGTCACGATGCATCCTAGAATCGAAGGGGCATCCAACGTGACGGGACGCCTTTGGCTACAGTAGGCGAATCCATGAGTACGCACGCGGAGCGGAACGGCACTCGTCTTGACCAGAATGTTCTCTTGCGATCGCGTGGCAAACCAAAGGGCAGAACGGTTTCTGGACAGTGAAGATGACCTACAGGCTGCCAGGGGGCAGCTCTGCACGAGTGAAGAAATGAGTGGCACGGGGTCTAGCTCAGACAGGAAATCAGAAACCCTGGATAAAAAACTGATCGCAGGCCTTGGCGAATGGAGTGGTAGTCACGGGGAGCTCACTACTGGGTAGCCCAAACTCTCACGGGCTATGGTCACTTCCACAGTTATTTATGCAGAAACGGAAAGGCCCCCACACAGGCACGTGCGTACTCTGCTCGGAGGGCGTTGCTGACGAGATCGACCACGGTTTTCTAATGTAAAGCTTTGCCAAGTCAAGCGAAGCAGAAAGTTGATACATTGCGCGTCTTCCTTCAGGGAAGCTTTTCAAAAAAGTTATGAACTCCCGGGGATTTTTGGGAAAAGACAAATAAGCGGTTTAAGAGGATTATGAGGGTGAAAGAGGCCATGAAGTCTCTTAGGAGACGGGCTTTAGAAGCTACAAGGTTGTCATAGAGTCCGGTGACGCACTGGGTTTGGAGGGAGACAAAAACGGCCTACAAGCGGTTTGGCCTCGCTGTATTCGATGCCCCCTACTAAGAACCACATGCATTAACCCTGGATAAGATATCCGATGTAATGGGATTAGTAGATTTGTGGGTTTTACACTAACGCTGACATCACCATATCAGTGTGCATATACACCAGGCATTACTAAAATATTTTTATTACCCGCTGAGATACTGGGTAGAATTAAATTTACGAACGAACACATATGGCCTGAGCACCGAGTTTTGAAGCGTTCTGATATCACTAACCTCCCAGCAAAACTCAATCGTACAAACGTGGACCGCCTGTTGCGTGAAGCAGCAGTGGACGGCGCTTAATGAAAACAATCCAACGTTTTCAGGAAGAACGAATGATGCAGATTGTTGGAGGCGGCCGCCATATACAAAGGCATCCCAAGGCAAATCAGGTTATCTTCAGCCGCACCAAAAATCCCCTGATAGGGTTGTGAAAGGCAATTTTAGCCGATCATGATCTTCGAAATCCAAACTGACTCGGAGAAAAAATCACCATTTTCTCAAAAACTGGCTTAGTAATCGACCAGAAATATTGACCAATAGTTACCAGTCCGTGTACTCTTACCTTAGCAGAAACTATCCTTGTGTCCTTCCGTACACAAGGATAGTACAGGTACAGGTAGTTTCAGGTACAGTAGTGGCACCGGTCGTTCATTCAGTTACAGTATCTTCAGAAGCCATCGGAACTTCGTGTGCAATAAGGTCACATAGTTTAAAAAAACACAGCAACCGGCCAATTTGGTGCACGTTGTTCTTAAGCATCAGTTTCAATGTTAAGGGAGGCCACCGTAAAAGATCTCATGGTCACAAAGTGCTTGTTGATTTTTTCAGTAATAGTTTGAAACTGTGAAGCTGACGTTTGGAATTGATGTCCAGCAAGAATGGCAGCATAGTTCTGTATTTTATTCTACCACAGAACCTCCATAATTAGAAGGTGTTACCCTTCATTTCTGTGAAGTGGTTTTTATAAAGCAACGTTCTGGCAAGCCGCAACGCCTTTCTGTAGCGTTGGGAATCACTGTAATAGGTCGCCTTAGATACGTCTGGGGCATAATACTAGAATTCTGTAGAACCCCCAACATCACGCCTTAGTTGTCGGAGACCCGGAATAAGTTTAAACTCAGTTGAATGTAAAGCAAACTTTTCCCAAAACTAATCTCGAAGCAGCTATTGTATTTGTAGTAAAGCAATTTACAGGAAGCCTCGAACGATGCGTCTACATCAACTACATCTTACACAACCAGCAAGTTCTATGAACCCGCTTAGCGAACTGTTTACTGGAGGCCTTGCCATGCCGCCGAGATGAAGAGCAGTTTTTGATGAAGGAATCTGTATAGCCAGAGAGGACTCATCGAATAGAAGAACATGACAGTGGTCGGAAAATAGTGAAGTGAACCAAACCGCACCTGGTACCTGTACAAATTGTGTACTGTACGCCACAGCGATCAATACACGGTTGTGGCAAAAAGCGTGTAACCTTGTCCACTACGTGATGAAGGTCTCTAGAAGAGAAAAATGCCACATATTATTTATCTAAAGGTCTGCTTAGAAGGTCTCCATTCGAGTCGCCCGACATAGAACAAGGGATAGCGAAACTAGAGGGTATCAGCTCATCCAAAAGATCCACGATGCTGTTTTTATGGGCAAAATGATTGTAGTGGAAACCAACGAGAACCCCCTTTGAGTTCGAAATCCGAGGTGAAGGAAGTGAAACTCGAATTACCATAGCTGACATACTGAAAGTTCTGTAGCCACGTTTTGCTTATAAGAATTATATATAGTGTAGACCTCTCATCGTTTATAAAAGCTATCAGCCTGCCCTGACTTTTTAAGACTCACCGTGCGAGCAGTGAAATGAATTATAGAAAAGCTAGAGTCAAGCTGAACGGTATTATACCAAATGTCACAATCTTCGACACTATGAGGTTATGATGAATTTATATATGTGGAAAATGTTGTTTTCACATTGCTATTGTACTTAGATAATGCAACTGCAAATGGGCCAAGAACGTTAAAAGGCGTTGCACACATACTGCGACTTCAAGGCACACAGCCTGGAGGACATTTGATACTGTGTCTAACGAAAAATTGATGGCTTTTGCTGATGGAGAATTCCGCATTGATGATATGTATGACTTTTTTCTTCTCCTCCTTTCTTATTTCTTTTCTGGAGCAAATCTCAAGGGGATTTCGGTTATATCAGGGAGCTTCACACATATTTTCTGATTAGCTTGGGTGTCAGGAATGACCGTTATCACTGCAAGTACGTATGTTGCTCTGAGCTGCAGAGGAGCTGCCCTGATCCTCAGCATCTTCAGGTAGAAAAGGTAATGGTAGAGTTCTTTACCACCTCGACATTAATTATGTTCAGATGTTCTGACCTGACTTGCTGCAGGAGTCGGCGTTCTATCCATGTTTTTTTTTTATTTTATGGTCTCATAGGCTTTTAAAACATGACGTGACAAATTGGACAGGTTTGGGTCTTTACGATAGACAAATTTAGGTATGTTGTGGCAACTGACAGCCGCGTGGCTTTCGCCACGTTTTTTTGCAGGAAACCTGGCTTTTGCAAGTTTCAGCGTTTTGCCTTAGCCTTCGATTTTTAAAGCAGAAGGTGGATGTCCAGCGTGTAAAGTACGGCTAAGATCTTACTATTTGCTGCAAAGAGACAGGAGATCATCCTGAAACGGCTTGCTTATTGTGGCTACTACTGTATGCACTACGTGTTCCGTGAAAATACAACACGGAATAATCTTTTCGTATTCCTCACAGCTTTATCGAGGGTCTCTTCAATTTGCAACTGCATCCTCTTCAGCTTTTTTCGAGTCTCTGTGTAACATTTTGTCTACAAGTCACCTCATTTAATTTAATTTAGTTTAATTCCTGAGTAATAACCGCATCCGTTAGCGCAGCTATAGAGGACTCATACCGAAGATGAAGCAGCCCAATCCATTAGTTTCGCCGCCTGGTTTGTTCCTCTACATCACATCACAGTGCGTAGTGACGGCGTTGGTCTTACTTCGAGTGATCAATTTACAAGCTGGAGGTTTAATAAAAGCCAGCTCTTAACAAAAGCTAGCAAAAGTATACAAAAAGTACAAAAACACAGCACGAAGGTAGACACAACACGACGGTAGAACTACGAGCAAAAAGGATCGCTAAAGATTTGCTGGCCCAGGATTCGAATACGAGTGAATCGCCAGTCTCCATGAATTTTGATTAGATTCTTTTAGAGTTTATATTGCTGAAAAGCGGACATGATGACAATTGGCATATAATTGGTGCATAGCGTGATTGTCTTTAATGTCGCCAAATTATTTTTAAATTAACATATGTACAAATGCCTGTAACATGTTTTAATCGGATTTACGTGCTTAGGTCTTGTTCCGTAGCTGTTATCACTTTTCTACGGGCGAAAATAATTAAGGAAAGTTTCATTTAAAACAACATTTAGGGTAGACCACTATATGGAACTTTCTTGCGAAGAATTAAATCACGCTTTTTTGAATATTTATGGCCGTTTTAAATGGTTTATGTGAACTCCGATTGGTTGAGTACTGTTTGAAAACCTATCCAAGCAAAATATCTTATACACACTTGTTTTTTGATAACTTGAAAGTAAAACGATTAATATGTCCGTTTATCACCAAAATTGTCAGTATATATATATATATATATATATATATATATATAAGCGAACGCGTCTCGCACGTGCTCTGAGAAAAGCCCTTTGGAGACTAGTACACGATTGCTAGTGGCCTTTTAGTGCGTAAAACCGAACAGCAAGACAACAGCGAATCACTGGGCACGCTTTTACCGAGTATGGCTGCTCTAAGTGTCCTAGTCAGACAAGACATGGCAAGGTCTGAACCGAGCGCCAGCTGCGATTTCCCGCGGCGCAGGCGAACTGGAAAACTGTCAATTTAAAACCCCCAGGATATCAACGTAGCCCTCTCCGACAGAGGATTAACCAATTTTCGCATGATACCTTGAAGTAATCACATGGATAGTTTTTGGAATTTATAAACATCCCATAATAAGGCATACACCTGACATAGACCGGAAAATACAGACACAGATGCGACTTCTGCAACCATCGTAAAAAGAGCTAACTCGAACTTCCGGAAGTTGCATAAATAAACGTCTTAGCACAAATAGTCCCAAGCATTGCAAAATGTTTTTCCCACGCCTCATAAATATAGGGTTAAGTGGCGAAACCGTTATAAGGGCGACCGATCTAACACCGCGATCAAGATAAGCAGGCAAGCGAATATTCGACATAATGAGGCGGGGGAAGGTTTCGTATGGGTTTGGATGGGTGATACACGGTCTACATTCGCTGCGGAAAGAAAAGATCAAGTATCGATTTTTGCTACTTGTTGGATGGTCTCTCTGCATCGGATGGGGACGTACCCCAACCTACCATTTTCATCGGAAAGTTTAGTGCAACATTATAAATCTGGGGCTTTACCACCGCGAAAGCTAGGGGTTAAACTCCGATGGAGGGATGGTGACTTACGATTTGGTTACGATAAATTAGAAAGAACACGCGTGGCTGCACTGAAGCAGGAGATTCAAGCGACATTTGGTAGAATTGGCCAACCTACCGACTCATATCTGTTGTACGCTTGGTATTGCGGACGGCTATATACTGCTATAACGTGTACTAAATTTGACAAGCGCTAAAGATATATATGCAAAATTTTATTTATAGACTGTATTAATTTAGGTGAGCTCAAAGATGAGCTTGCAAGTTCAAAGATGAACTTGCAAGACTACAATATCACTTAAAAGATTCTGTTTCTCGCAGGATAAAGAGGCTTAGTGCTCTAGCACTATTTACAAGATCATCCGTTCGAAATAGCTTCTGAGATTAACAGACACAATTTATTTTTAAGATACCAAAGTAAAAGGCAATGGAACGTTACGGAAAGCCAAACTATGGCTGAAAAATATATTCACAGATCAAATGCTTTATATGACTGTTCTGGCAGTGGAAAGTCGAGAAAACTCGAAATGTGCGATATGAACCAACGGTTGAGACACAGCCTTCGCAAAGTTACGCTTTTATTAGTCAAACTTCAAGTGATCTAAATTCTCCATCAGGCAAGTAAAAGCAAAACAAAAGGCACAGAAGGCAGTAGAGCACAAAAAATCAAAGAGCCAAAAAAAGCTAAAAAATTTAAAGAGGCTGAAGGCTTTAGCCATGTCCAAAATATGAATAAGACATTTACCCTCAGAAGACAAAGTTGGCTGAAGTAGCAAAAAGCACCGAAAAAACCGACAGCACTGCCAAAAATTTAAAGGATTCCGAGGTTATAAAACGCATCAGACGTCATTCTTACATTTTTAATGGAATTTTGACTTTTTTTTATCTCGTTAAGTATTCATTTAGAAATGTGTAAGAGATCGCTTGTAGCAGACGTATAATTCATTTAAAGTGAATTCATTTGAATTTCGTCAGATAAAACCTTTACAGATATTCAGAGGTTTGCAGATGAATATGTAGAACATGTGAAACTAATAATAAGATTAATCGCTTTAGTAAAAATTGGGACCGGACTATTAATTCTTCGGGACAGGCGTGTGTAATATGAGATAAATGCTTCGTTTATTAAAAACGAAGCGCAAGCATTCATCTCAAAGTTGGTTTCCTTCCATTACTTTCATTGCTCAATGCAGAACTCGGGACGCAAAATCTACAGGTGAGCGATTTTTCGATTCTATTGCTAATGGTTTGGTATTATCACAAAGCCGATTGTGTGTTAAGGGTTGTACAAATGCATTGTAGACATGTACCCACATTAAAATATATTGCTAACCTCTATCCATTAACCGCTGTTGAAAATTAGCAAATCGCTCAGCAGAGGAGGGTCCCGAGCAAACAGCGAAACTAGAGAAAATGCAATGGAAAGAAAATACGATTTATACTTGCTGTCTCGTGGCATTTTTTGCTTGTTATTCTCAAAGTGATTATTGCCGTACTTAATTACTTGCTTCATCACGTTCGAATAAAAGATGAAAATGGCAATGATGAACAAGCCAGGCGTGCAAATACAACAAGGGGAAGGCATGAAAGTTAACTCAAGAATCAACAGATAGACAGTATATGCCGTGATTCGACCTTAACATGAACCGACTTTGAGCAGTGCGTGCAAGCACATATGTAAAAACTGTGAAAAAGTGTTTAGAATTTAAACGGCAAGTTTCTACATAGATAAATGCGTGATAAATATTCCTGGATATTCCAGGCTATTTTATGCATTAACTTTTCAAAATATCATGAAGGTGATATTCACAGTTGTGACAGAAGCAATTAAGACAAACGACTCTTGAAATAGGCAAATATTATGCTTTAGTGGATTTCTTTTAAAACGCTTGATTGCCCTCCAAGAGATGGCTAGCAGTCGCGATATCTCAGGTTTATGTTATTTTTACATATTCTGGTTAAAAAGATCTCGATGCAAGCTATGTTTGGAATCTTAATTTTTCTGATATTCGTTACTCCTTGCAAACTACAGAAATCTTCAATAAACATTTTTGTACAATTAGCAACCAAATGTGATCTTTATACAGTAGTAATATACTTAAATTAAGAGCAAATGCAAAGAATGTATATTAGCAATAAAATGGTGCATCAGTTATTAAAAATAAACTTGAATGAAACAAACTTATGTATTGTCTGCACTGGATTGTCACCGTGACCGCCTCGGAATCATCCAGAGCTAAACTGAAAAATTACCACTCAAGCTTCTAAAATAAAGAATATGGGTGCTGAATATAGGTAGTTTTTTCTGCTCTGTTCTATCTCCAAGGGTACAATGATTCTCTCTCAGCTGTATAGGGTCACACGTGCTCATTTTGATCTGTCTGCTGGAATCTCCGCTTCTCTGCCTTTTATCTTTTCCCCCTGGGCGTTTTGACTGCAGCGCAAACGCGGACCCGTTTGGTGGTAATCAGGTCATCGCGGAAGTAATCTGCAGTAATGAAACTAATAGATAGCAAAGACTTAGTGACTCGGCGCAAACTGCTGCGTTTCTGGCGGTTCTGCTAGTGGACTACTCAGCAGTTGAATCAAGAGAGCGAGCGCGGGGTCTGAATTTCTAGATGCTTTGTCAAACTAAAAAGAGTTCAGTTTTGACCACGCCAATGTGCACGTCTTGCACGCATGTCAAGTATGGCTTTAACATTCGTTCTGAGTCCTTTAGGTCTAGTTTAGTGGAATTTGGTGGAACTGCGTATTCGACGATATGCACAGTTCAGTAAATGCTGTAACAAAAAAACTAGAAACGCAAAAAAATACTGCACAAAAAAAATACGCTGTAAAATAGAAACACAGTTCACTATGAGTGGCGGATCGGTATTTCTCAAAATAACTTGACAGTTTGTAGTCAGTACTGAGCGAATCTCGTGTAGCTTTAATAGCCTAGACACAGCCCCTCACAAGGGTCTCGTCGGAGCATGTCAACAACCTAGGGCCGAGAACATCGGGAAATGGTTTCGAGCGTGGCAAGAGGCCGGGGAATATATATATATATATATATATGTATATATATATAT
>MNPL01007622.1:0-15019 GCA_002081605.1 Tropilaelaps mercedesae | reverse complement strand
ATATATATATATATATATATATATATATATATGTGTATATATCTATATATATATAGATGGTGGGTCTTGAAATCGGAGGGGATACATATGAGTGTACTACATAACATAATATTATAAACCGCTTGCACATCTGCGTTTGTCCATTCGTCTCTATTCGCAGCCTCCCAGTAATTATCTATGTCACTCCACCTTCCTCAAGACCCATTCGTCTAACTAATTAACAAGTTCAGCAGCATTTATCGTCGCACCAAGCACCAACTTCGCGCCCTCGCATAGATGGAACTGTACAATGGCGATAGTGTGTGCAAGGCATCGATACAAAACAATCCTTCGACGGTTGGGTGTGTGGCATCGCGTGCCACTCGCGGTTGCTGCGCCTCCATCGTGCGCGAGCGGACACGGCACCATCGCCACGTGTACGAAGAAGTGGCCATTTCACATAGTCACAGTTTGTTGTTTTCCGACCTCGTCTACTTTAACATGGACGCAATCGATCTTCAGGTGTGTAAATTGGCTACATCGCTTGAATGCGCTGTCTTCGTCGCATCATCTGTGCGGCGGTAGATGAGGCTATGCGTTCCTGGGCCAACGAACGATTTACGCGTGCGTAAACGGGTCGCTCCAGTGTTCTCATTATTTGATTATCGTGACCTCATCTGCTTCTGTCTCATCGTTTCAAGGTCACAGTTGCACCGCATTATCGCTGCGATGGCCATCCAAGCGAGAGAAAACGCAGACGCCTGGAGAGATGAACTCGGTCTGATAGCGTGAGCAGCGACCTCTATCGGAAATTCGACGAAACGCAGCTTTCTGAGAAAGCTGCGCTCGTTGCCAATGGGCATGTCGCTAGCAAATGGAGCCGTCTGACATCAGGACCATAATCCAGTGCACGTTGTTGGCCTGTCGTATGCCTTCTTCAGGCAACGCCGCATTGGCTTTCGACGTAAAGCGGTTTACGTTCACTGCGGTGCGAGAACAGAATCGGGAAAATCCGAAAATGGAGATGCCCAGGAGGCACTTCCCAGGTGACACAGGTGACAATTGTCATTGACGTCTTAAATTAAGCTAAACGTTTCTAGCTTTAGCCAGAATTCGTTAGCCGGCTCCTTCAACCGCCAGAGAGAACAAAAACCCTTCGGAGCTGTTTTGCATACAGACAGGTAACGCAACCAAGAAAAACAATCATCGCAAACGACCTTCGAGAAGAATCGCGACCTTCGCGAATTCTCTCAATTTGACGGCTTCAGCTGACGCGAGCGATTGTACGGACAGAACGTAGCGTTGGACGATCGCCGCAGCGTTCCCGCTTGTTTCGGTCACTTGGGCTCCCCCCGAGGGAAAGGGGCATTTCTCGACATTGAAAGACAAAAAAAAAAATGATTTTGGAATTTCTTCATTGAGAGTTGGCAACTCTCCTCGACGCTGAGCCGTGACCGGATGGAGACGACGAAGGCGATGTTGAACTGTCCTCGATGGATGTGTCCACACGTGGGGACCATCCAGCCCCAAGACAGCTCTGAATTATTGAGCCGGTTGGATTCGACCGAAACGCTTTGGCTGTCGCTGCTTCTCTCTCTGTTAGGCAACGTCAACGTAGTTTCAATGTCCTGATGGTGAGTTGACTGGCGCCAGCGTCGTGGTCCCTGGCGCCGTCGTCGAATCATGATGGGCAGTAACGGGATCCTCCCAGAAGCATGACAGGATGTGCCCTGGGGACGGCCAGGACGAGCCGCCGTCGGCCACACGAGCCGAACTGGCAAGCGGACAGCCGAACATGGAATTGAGCCGGGAAGGGGCGACGGCTACCAGTCAGTGACGGCAGGCCGCTCTTTGTAGCTGGCGGGTCACCACCACCACCACCACCACCGTCAGAGGATGGAACAGCCAGAAAGCCATGAAAACGCGCGGCGCCGGTGTTGACGGGGGAGACAGCAGAGAAACTAGGAGGTTATGGGAGTCGAAGGGGGCTGGTGGGGTTCTACTGGGCGCGAAACGAACGAAGGGCCAAGTTCATATTTTTCGAGATGGCTAGCGCCAAAGAAGAACTGAAGAAGCTCTTGTTGCCCTCAGGGCAGGGAGGAAGCCGGTGGTTGGAAGAGGCGGGCGTTGCGAAGCCACGAAGGCGGGGGTGGCTATGGCGTTTGGGGAAAGACCGGCATCGCTTGGGACACACGGATGGACGGGAGTGAGGCCATAAAGGAGAAATGGGCTAGTGGGAAGCGGGGGTTTATCAACTCAACAAAGGCGGAAGTAGCCGATGGCGAAGGCCAGCCAGCCAGAAACAGCCGCCGGGTTCCGACGTGGCTGCCACTGTCGCTGTCGTTCCCGTTTAGCCAGCCCGGACAACAGAACAACAAATCCTCCTGATTTCCGTAGCAGGTCCAAGATGCACAAAAATAAACCAGCACTCTTAGCACAGCGCCATTCTATGGCGTTGTGCGACCAGACACCTCGCAAACCGGGATCAAATATGGATTACAACCTGGAAGAGACGTCGATAAACAGGTTTGTTGTTTATTGGGCGCTTAAAGCGACATGTTATGAGCAACAAAACGACGCAATCGACACCGCCATCGAAATACAGCCAGAACGAAAGGAAAACGGAGACGTTGTAAATGTGCACTACGCTCTACTTTACCATTTGGATACTATCGCCTAGCAGTCATGGACGTAGTTCGAGTAATCAGCGCATTTTTCGGACAGACGCTTCTGAGTGGGGAGTGCGTTACCAGGTAGGCTGGCCGCCAATATGGCGCATTCCGCCTCCGCCTATACATGATGAAGCCCACCGATCATGCGTCGTCGATCACATCGATCGCCAGCAAAAATGTCTGTATTTATTAGAAAATAGACAAGCATACGGTGGACACAATGTACTCGGGTAAGTACAACTACAACGCCTAAAAACGAATCCTGTCTCCGTGTCAGCGGCAGTTCGAATTGACAACGCCTAGCGGAGGTCAACGGAGGTCGTAACAGTCAAATAGCGGCCATGATATGTACATCTGTGCAGCAGCAGCAATATTCTACACTTCGACATCCGCTTCATCATTAACGTCGTGAATACGTCGCCTTCGCTGCTGTTAGTTAGGTAACATATATGTTTAGCAAGTCGTACACCACTGAGTTCTGTACGCTTTGCCACCCCATCGATATTCTCTCATCGTCACAAGTCACATCGATACAGTAACTCATCCATTCGTGTTTCGCGCATTCGTGCTCATCTGTCCTTATACGAGCCGCATTTATACAGACATGTAGCTTTTGCTGTTGTAATATTACGTAGCTCTTGGTTCTGGCACCGGCGGCCTGTGCGCCCCTGGCACCGACCTTTGCGCCCCTGACAAATCGAGAGGACAGCCTAAACAAAGTCCACCGCAACCTGTCCCCCGCGTAGGTACACGCCGCAACAAGAAGCCAACCCCCTGGTCCTATAAAACGAACGGCCTTCGTGGCCGTTGCAGTACGATCTAGTCTTGACACGCGTCTGGAGACGTTGTAACGTCCAGACGGCGAAGGGTCGTCGAAGATTTCCCGAATGCGCAGCGGCCAAGGAGCGGCAGTCAATCGGCAGGCAAGGCCTGCTCCACTTGTCCAGGCATCGAATCTCGAGGGAGCGATAAACAGTAATTACGTTTGCTGCACCGCTGCGCGTCTTACTGTGTTCTATTTTTTGCAAGCGCGGGTGCGGACGCCCCTGGTTCTGCCCGGGATGGACCATTTTGGGCTAGGCAGCCCCGTGCCCCCACGTAGCCGAGCGAGGTTTAGCCGACTTTCGAGCGGCGCTCTGAGCCTGAACCTCTGACAGCGAGCTACAACTTGTAATTTTCCGTAGTCGACCCTCTACACATACGTAAGGCGCGAGGGTTCGACACATAGATACACACACACACACACACACACACACACACCTTCGCGTAGTGCCGCACGCGGCACACTCCTGCGTACTGGAATAACATAAAACGGCCGTGTCTCCGACGATGAAGTCTCGCTGGGATTTCAATGGGACTTCGACCAATGCAGCTGTTCCAACTCATTTCGTTTCGTGGATGGGCGCTGGCCTGCTTCTATGGAACGGGCCTGTCTAATGCGTTCGACCCGTGTGTGTCCTTTGCCGACACTGTACGGCATTTTATTTACAAGCAGAAGTCTTCGCTGCTGGCTCGTGCAACCTTCGGCGTCGTATCGTTATTGTCTAGCGAAACCATTGTGTCGACGTGATCGCGCATCGTGTGCGATATTGCTGAAGCGCCATGGTGTAGGGAGGCGTCGTGCGTCCGCGTGTGGTAGTCGGATGACCGATAGCCTGAAATGTTTGACAGCCAACGACAGAAAAATTTGGGCGGTTAGCTTACTCCGTGGAACGATGGAACGCCGAGAACGCGTTTTCGTCCGTTCGTGCCGATGAAATTCGGTGCGGAAGACACCGATCCGTGGGATACGACAGCCATGTACGTGTAATCTAGTAGAGGGGGTCACGAAGCAGAACTCCTTGAGACCAGCACGTGAAGGGGAGCTATTTTCTAAATAGATTCCTTGAGACTAGTGGATGAAAAATTCCACGTACTGTTCCTCAGATCAGCGCAAGCCACAGCGATCAATTTTCCACCGTCCGGGACGTACTTAGACCGCGTTGGATCCCGAGCGACAATTCGGGAAGGGACCACTTTCAACAGTTTTATTCACGGCAGCTGGCCAAGTGAGCACCGCTTCGATTCCGGCGGTGATGAGGGCATGAGTGAGATTGGAATGCACTCAACCGTATGGACAATGTCGAGATTCAGCAAAAACTGAGGGCAACTGAGGGCAAGAGTAGTAACGAAATCGAACGGATGGTCGATTTTCTACTGCCTCCTGCTCGCGCTGGCCAGGCTTCATCATCGCCTGCTCACTTGGAGCTGCTTTGGGCGATTTTTACTCCGATCTTTTGATGCTAACCCGAGCGTACGTGGCGTACCTCGTCTACGCTGTGACAGCCAGCGTACCCGGCGTAAGTATACGTAATTTGGCGGTAATTCTACCGGTACACGTAATTTGTAATGTCAGCATTGGTAGAATGACTTTAGTGTGGTACAATGTTTTGATACATCGTCAATGGCATGACCAGCGGTGTGATGCTGTTAAGAATCATTTCGTACAACTTTTGGCGGTTCCTTTTCGTTACACGTCACGCAACCTAGGATGTGTTTTCGTGTTGTCTCGAAACGCTGCCATGCACGTTGTAGTTTCGATTAGATTGTTGTAGACAACATTGCACCAATAGATATTGTGGTCACATATTGAGCAATGAAGCTCAAATGACGCAATGAAGTTGGACATGAACATTAACATAATAATCCATATCAAGGACACTCTCAGCTGAAGTTCAAGCAAGATAAAAACCGTAGAGCTCCGTAAGGTAGAACTCCTTTGCACGTTCGCACTCACTAACACCCACTTACATTCTGTAACAATTTTCCACACACTCCGTAAGAAAACCATGAGCTTATGGAAATGAGTTCCCACCGATATTAAGCACGAAATGCACATTCAACATATACACTGCGCTCAATGGCGACGAAGCGATCTTTCTTGTGCGCCGTATAACCAAAAGACAGCACCAGATTATAGCCAAAACGTCTTTGCGAAAAATCTACGACGTTTGCCCCTCACATATCGCCATTGCCTGCACCACTCGAAGCAGAGCTAAGCCTTGACGGGAGTGCCGTCGTCGTTATATTGGCTTGCCATTGTCCTCTCGAGGGCATCGCCTCGACTCGAGGGTCGAACCAGGGCGTCGCCGGAATCAGCTAAAGTGGGGAGAATGGGTTAGTGGGAATGCCAGGAAGATAGACACGTAGTGAGAAGGCGCTGAGGTTAAATAGAGCGGAATAGGATGGGGTCGTAGGGTTCAGTAGGGCTGAGCGCGTCGCTAAACAATTCTACTCCACACCCTTGAGCTACCGTTGTCCCCGCCTCCTCCCCCGTTGTCGTCGTCGTCTTTTACTCGATTCTCTGGCTCTACTCCCACGTGACCTCACAATGGATTGCCACATTACATTGGATTGGATTCAGTGTCTAGGAAAAACCTCAGAATTAAACAGGTGTTGTTTTAGAGATCGGAGGACTTAATTTTTCTCTGTAGAGCAATCTGAGTCGGTGATGCCGTGAAGGTACAGTGTAGTGACAGCATTGATGGGAACGTAAACTAGGAAATACTCTGTGAAAAAGGGCCAACGCAAAGCCATTTCGTTCCATAGAGGATATTCGAAAGCCATGGAGCCATTTGTTTAACAAACTTATTAACAACTGCTTGGATTACTTAAGATGGCATTTGTCTAGATTGATACAGTGCTTCTACTAAAACTACTAAAACTTCACAGGCTCCTGCTTTTACGCCATAACACCAGCAGACGAGATCAGTTGCTCGTAAGAAAAACAGGATAGTTTTGAGAAGAGTGGCCAAAGTTATTGAACTGCTATTATTTTATCGCTGTTCTGTACATTGCTCAGTGCGCTTGTCGCGAGTGTCACAGACGGAGCAACCCAGAGCTACGAAAATTAGCGATGCATTGTCAATTCGTCGACCACGTTCCGCTGGGAGTGGGCATAACCCATGGAGCACCTCGGAAAAGCTACGCGAGCAATGACGAAACATGAGAGGAGCGCAGGTCGCTCCGGGCTGGTTGAAATCTTGTCCAGCCTAGGCTGGCCTGTACGCTGCAGATCCTGAGCGACTCTGTAACTATGTCATAACATCTACGCAAATACCTCCACGCACTACTGAATCTAGGGGAATAGGACATGAGTTATTACAGAAACTTTCTCTATCGGTATCTACAGAATACCAAAAAAATACACGTCATCTTCCGCTCGATTTGCTTTAACTAGCTTAGGCTCGCCAGTATTCGTAACTTGCAGAAAAAATGTGACCTAGCGCTCGTCTGATTCGCGGGAGCTGGCTGATGTCGTCAGTACACGATGTTTTCACAATCACAATGGCCAGACATAACCGAGAGAATCGGCTTCCTCTATCCGCCGGAGAAAATGCGCCATACAAAGAATGTCCAATGTTTTCAAGCGACTCAAACCAAAGGATTCTACGCCGCGAAAAACCTGTCTAGATCTTGTGCGACCTACGCGTATCGCACACATCCGGGGACAGATGTGCAACTGTGTCACGACTCTTCTTCGCGAATGTCTCTACGCCGCAAACGTGTAAAATCCCCAGCGGGTCTTGGAAGCCGTCTGATGAGGGCGGCGGTGATTTTAGTTGACAGCGCATGTCATATAAAAGAAAGGGAACCGCATGTCTAAGCCATTTTGGTGTCGCGATGACGGACAATTTTCTCTGGAACGCGTACAAACTTCCAGAAGCATGCGACGTCACACAGAAAACGAAGAAAGCTGCTAGGTCAAGGTTACCGAGACGCATTTTACGTAGATACAGATAATTAGAACTGGCTCTTTGCTCATGAAGAAAACGCGATCGTATCTAAGGGCCCCTAATCGACATATATGGGCGAAAATCCTCTATGGCATTAGGCCGTTTCTGATCGCGGATGATTGTTGTACAGCGAGGTCTACTTCATGAGACAACCATGAGACTTTTGGAAGCACACCCACCTTATACCTAGTAGCTCACCACGAATGCCCCCCCCGTCCTGCCACGCGACATGCGATCATATACGACTACAGCTAGACTTGATCTACATGGCCACACATACTCCCACGACACCTGGCATAGCTCCGAGTGCTCTTCTGGAGTGCTCCTCCGAAAAGCGACCAACTTACTTTGCTGGTCGGTGTGCTGTGGCCCCATCTTCCCGGCCGACTGGTAGGCGTCGTAGTTTCGATGGAGCGTTCCGTTCCGTTCAACCATCCCGACGTACTCGTTGCAGTCGAGCGTCTGCTGAGCGTCCGGCGGCATAGCGTTCCAGTATGTCGGTGAGTTGCTCAGCGCTATGAGACCAGCTCGTCGCCGGTGGTGATAGCAGGTGGCTAGCGTAGCCGCGAACAGCAGGAAACAGAAGCCGGATAGGATGGCGATTACTGTTAGGGTGCCGCGGGCGAACGGGTCGGCGTTACTCTTCTGCGCCACGGGCGAGAACGACTCGGGAAACTTGACGCTGTAGTCGCAGTCTTGACAGCCTGGTCGGCTGGGCTCCTCCTGGCAGAGCGAATAGCTCAGACAGTTGATTGGCCTGCAGCTTTCCGTGTCGCTCCGACGATGGTAGCCCGGCATGCACTGACTGCATTCGGCGCCGCGATGTCCCGGCAGGCACTCGCAACGCGGCGTTCCCTGCAGCGACAATCATGACAAAGTGATTGGGTCGGGCACGCGTTCACGCAAACGAAACACGCAGCCGACCACGCGTGACTGGTATAGTTTGCGCTAGTTTCGTAACAGAAGACGCCATACTACCTAGAACGGCGGCGCTATTGACGGTAAGAAAAAATTCGATATAGATCGCACATCTCTCCCTCTCTCCATCGTTGTCTCTCTCGCGTTTCAGCCGTTGAGAGGAATGAGTCGACGTCGAATTCTTCACAAAGAAGAGAAAAACACCAGCGGTGATGCTGAGATCTCTACGACATAGAAAGGTTACCCGATAGGTGCGTTTCGAATTGTGGCCTACCGTCCTGGGGTCGACGTCACAGACACCGGTCGAGGTAACGTTCGAGCAAGGGCACTTGACGCACTCCTTCATGTTCTTCACGAATCCTGGCGAACACCGCTCACACCAACTGCAATGCAACGCACGACTCAAATGTAGTTGAGGCTACATCCTCTTTGGCCATTCCGCCATACTCAAAGAACAGACAGGAGATCACAACTATTTGACGTTTCTCCTTTTACCTAAATGCTAATAGAAATCGCTCAGTGACGTTGATCAAATTCCCCAAAAGCCAGGATTTGACGATGAACTTTTCATTTCACCGATGCGTGCTCGACATACCGATCAAGAAGACCAGCCTGGTTAAACATCACGAAGCTGGAAGAAGCTAGGCCGAGCAGAAGTAATCGAAAATCGCTCCTCAATTCGCTTTGTCGACGAAACGATTCCTGCATCATGGAGAAAGTTAGCAATAAATACACCACAAATGACCACCGCCCTTACCGTCCCTGGTATCCGTCGTAGCAGGCGCACTCGACAGCGTCCAGCGACGTCCGCGTGCAGGCCAACATGCCAGGCTCGGAGCAGTTGCACTCTACGGGAGTAACAAACACACGAACATTGACCGAAATGTATCTCTCACATATACACATACGAAACACACAAACACACATATCCCGATATAGCGCGATGTCGACGCGCGCCGCCTCACAGTAACTAGACTGTTGCCCAGTCGATGGAAGCGTCTGCACTGAATTCCCCCTCTCGTGTGGCCGCGCTGCAAAAAGTCAAGCGCTCGGCCACGCAGAATCCACGCAGAATTCACGCAGTCGAGCGTGCGGCAAGCAAAGCCCCGTTATGGCGGCGGCGGCGGCGGCGGCGGCGGTTGAACTCGTGCGTCAGTGTCATGGCCAGTGTAGATCGACACCGAAGCTTAAGTCGTATCGTGTCCTTCGTCTATGGGGTAGTTGAAGAAAAAATTCACTGCGTAATCCGCCCTCGACGCGGGAGATACGCCCAGACCATCGGCGGGTAGGGCAATATGCAGATCGCCTGCCTGCAGGATAGTGACTGCGTTACGTGATGTGGTTATGCCTTCGTCGGTATCGTCGGTCAAAGAACCCTCCTGTCCGGGAATCATCTCCCACACACACACACACACACACACACACATTGAATAGAGCAGGGGAATACAGCAATATGGCGGTCGGACGAGCACGAAAAGCAGTCGCAGACAGATCACGCTTATTCTTGTGCCACGAAACTGCACCCCAACGTCCACGTCGGGTATCGACAAACACATCACGCAATATAAACACTGCGCCGAAACATACTAATTATAAACATTATATTACAACTCGCTCCCTATATATATGTGTGTGTGTATGTATATATGTTGTGTGTACTTGTTGGTGTTGTGGTTGCGTTTCTGATCGTCCAATAAATCTACAAAAGCGTAGTCCTAGAAGACATGTCGGCCATCGAGCTAACACAGCGCAGGCCGTAGGCCATGTAGGCACATAACGCTGACACCATCATGCGGCGACAACTGTGAGATCATGTCTGCAGTACAAGTACTTCCCGACATGTTCATGTGTCAAGCGTTTCCGGCTAGACGTAGCAGAAGATGTCTGCGTTCGTATGAAAGGCATTTTTTTCCAGTTTTCCACTGAGTGAGACGTCGGGTAGGTGCTGCACTGTTCCCCCTAGAAATCTAGAAACCCCCTAGAACGAAATCTCGTTGAAAAAGTGCTATTTCTCGATGGCTTAATTTGGCTAAATTTACCAATATCACAAAGGAGAATAGGAGCGAAAAGAAATCCAAACGCAGAACTCGTTTAGTCACGTGCCGCATGCTTCTGCGAAGACTACGGCTCGAGTTCACCTGACCATTGGAGTTCTTCTTTAGAACACTGGAAAATTGCCTATCGAATCCAAAAAGAATGGACCAATATTATATAAAACAACAGCGCACAGCCCCCGGCACGTACGCCTAACTCAGCGTTCGATATAGCTTTAAAGTGAGAAAAAAACCAGGACTCGTCGTCTCTAAATTTGAAGCAGACTCCTCTGCCTTTGTCTACCTTTGTCCACGCAGTTCTGCCACGCAGACATGTTCGGCTTCTGTTCGGAACGCCACAATGCCGCAAAGCGCACGGTAATGGCGGGGCGGCATCGATGGTCGGCTAAATTGAGCTCGATACGGGGCTGCGAACCAGTTTTTCGTCTATTACCATTTCCGAAAACATTGCACAAGTCAGTCGCGCCTCTCTACTCGACGTGCCGGAGAGGAGGTCCGTCAGGTTCTACCGCCCCCTCCCATCCGCATTTCCGAGAACTGGCTGCCCTGTTGGTGCCCCCAGGCCGTCCTGCTACCAAGAAACGCCCCCGAATCTGACGCTCGGAGTCGCACGGAAACTCGCAGGACCAAGGGATTCGACTTTCTGTCTAAGAGCCGGTCACGACGGCTGCTGAGTCTCGACATTGCCCTGCACCCGTCCGCGCACATTCTGACGTTACACGGGCAGAAAGGCAATCACTCACGGCGGTCCGCCTCTAGCGGCCGGTCACAGCTGGCACGGAACCTTCGGACCCCTTCCGCGTTCCAAAGAGGGGCCATACAGTGACGATGGGGCTGTGGCCGGAGTGGCTGGGTGTTTTCTAAGGAGTCAAGATTCTCCTTGCCCGTTTGGCCTGCACAGAAGTGGGTGCACGGCGCTAGAAACCTTTGAAACCATCGAGGTACCACAGCCGCCAGTGCGGTGGCGGCGGCGGCGGCGGGAGGGGCACCAGCTGAACAGAGGCCTTTCTCTGCCGTTCTAACGGCGACGCGCGTCATCTCGTTCTACCCAGCTAATAGATCTACACCACCCGGGAAACCAATACGGGTCGGGTGCACTCCGGCCGAAGGCTACTGCGACATTTGATCGTCCCTCCACACGCAGCCGTGGCTGAAGCGTTTGCGGCCGGCCGAGCGGCGGGTGGATCCGCAGCGTAAGACGAGTCCTCAGGGATCTTCAGCGCCGGAACGCGAATAGAAGGGACCTCAGTGTTAGGTGATCTCTCCCCAGATTCGGGTCGTTGTTCGGAACGACGCCACGGAGCGACGAAGGCAAACCCGCTGGGTGGCGAATGCGGTGCTAGGAAAATAGACCGTGGCTACGCAACGATCAGGGGTAATCCCTCTGGTATTATCGCGGGAACGCTCTCGACGTCGCACGGGTGATGGACGCCGGACATTGCATGGACCGAAAGCGTGATGACCTTTTTAGCGGAACCCTTGTCGGTATTAGTCCCACGTTGTTCACACTGCGCGACAACGTTAGAGAAAGTCGAAGGCGAGCCGTTTCTCTACGGGGCGGTAGACGAAGAGGTGTTTTCTGCGACTAGCGAGCACCGAGCACACGTGTCGGAGTTCGATCTAACGACGCAGACGAAAACGACCGCCTTTATTCGTGCATTGCGTCTGTGGCAGGCCGTTAGGTTCGACCTAGAGCGTCACGCTGGTTCCAACGCTCGCCACGCTACTGCCGTGGTGAAGAGTGTCGGTTGCGTCGTGATTTCGACAAACAAGGGCGGCATGAGCACGAGTCACAGCAAACTTAACGCCTGGCCGCTAATTCGCGCCAGCATTCCGTTCCACTTTGTTATCTTCGCCGGACCCTGATCATTGACAGGCCGGCGCAGTTCAGACATTCCTGACTTTAAATTCTCCAAACTCGACAACGGTGCATTAACCCACTTGGCGCGAGTCCGTCTCCCCGCCGCGGCCCCCATGGCCCCGCACCTCCGCCGCTCCCATCATGACCCCTCAAGCTGCGTACCAGCGAAAAACTGTGCGCCCTTGACGGTGACGACGAGGCGTTCTTGCGCGTCGACCAACGAATACCACGAGACGTCGCTGTCGAAACTTTCACCCGTAGTGCCTAGCACCACCGTAGTTGCCTAATACTAAAGGTTTAATTAAGGTTGTGTGCTCGCGATATAGGCCGGTGTTTACTAACCGATTTTATGGTTTACAAAGGTGTCATCTGCAATGGGGAGTTCGTTGACTGCGTAGTCCGTTCGGATGATGAGCTTCGGAGCCGGCGAGGTCTGGATGTTGGGGTATACCTGAACACACACATACGCATTGACGGAAAAAAAACCAAACACCTTCCGTTACTTCTGCCGCCGGAAAATCGTTCAGATTTCACGTAGTCTACGTTCGAAAGTCGATACCGCCGCTTGACATGTCCTACACGAATGACCCTGCCAGGAAACCGCCTTCTCGACCGTGGCGAGCCGAATGCTCGCGCTCAGAAGTGGGGTTCGTTCAAGCTGGCTCGTGTACCGCGCTAGACATCTTCATCGTACCGCCAACAGTGACCTTTATGAACAACAATGTTTTCTATTTTCAGCTGACCCCCCCACACGCCGGGAATATGCCTCGCACGATTGTGCCATACTCAGATGAATCTACGCATGGCGTTTCCTTCGCCGTTTCCGACCCAGCGACCCCTCTTCCTGTCCCGTGGCAAAGGGTGGCCTGCGATAGGCTGAAGGCCGACGACCTAAAGGACACTTACGGCAGAGAGAACCACGGCGTACTCGGTGGCCTCACTGAGGTTAGACACCAACTTCGAAGTGACCACTGCCGGTAACATGACCGTACGTTCATCATCTGTAATCACGTAAATACCGCCACACACACAGCGGAAGAAAAAAGAAAACAAAACTGAGTTAGGCTTAGCTTGACTGGTTTTTGCGCTGAAAATGTCAGGTCGAACGGTCCTAACCATCGTTTATGTTCTGCTCGTTCGGCGTTACCCTTACACGTCGACGAACTTCTTTCGATTCTGCTGCTCCTCGCGCTGTTCTTATGAAGAGAAGCTGCCAAGAAATCCTGAAAGCTGATCGCCTAGATCGTCATAAAGCTGAAGAAAAACATGATCTGAAAGTTTGGGCGTGTTACAAACACTAACTACGACGCCAGTAACCTCGCCGCCAAGGACGCTTCAGCTAAAATGTCGCGTAGCTTACGCTTGGTGAGATAACTGCTCTCTGTTGCCATCGATTAGATTCAGATGTTTGTTCTGAGTTTACTAAGGATTCGGCTGTTTATTTGGTCTATTAAATGTCACCGCCAACATCGCTGCTTGGCCTGCGACGTTGTCGCCGTATCGTGACGGGCGAAACGTTCAAACCGCCAGAGATCCGAGGTTAGCAAGACGACGCTTTTCATCGCTATCCTGCGCAGTCACGCTGAGCGTTTCATGAATATCTTTACCGCGCTATTGGCCTAGCTCAGTTCAGACTCAATGTCGGTCGCCTCTTCGTCACGCCCTCTTCGCCTTCCGATACGTTTTCCGTGCCAGACCCGGGTGCCCGTACACGGCTCTGCATTGCGCATTGACTAATTTCTCTTCGGATGGCGACGGGGTCGAGGCGTTCAGAGCTCCGAAGACCTCACCGCCAGCTGAAGCAATCTTTTCCACCGCATCGGTGACCCCTGAACTGTATAGCGACAGCCGAGGGCTGAAGCCACACAGGTAGGCATGAGCGTGCCGGGGGCTGAACGGGAGATCGCCCCCACGCGTTCTCCTGCCCCGGAGGCCGGGTGGGGCAAAAGGCGGCATGGACGGCCAGAAACGAGTCGAATTGAACGAAGAAAATTTGCAAGTCCGCCCCGGCTTCTTCCTCCGTCTTACGTCAACTCGGCGGCAACTTCACTCGGAACCGTGCAACCCTGAATGGTGGCTGCCCACCTCGCGCAGACCGACCTGAATTTCGTGCCTGCACACGTCGGGGGGGGCACCCAGGCGGCCGAGCGTGCCCCGCAGAAACAACGTCGGAATACCGAGCGGACGCCACCTCGCCCGGACAGCTCCGAACTTGAGCACGCGCATGTGGAACGTTCGAAACAGGCGAAAATGTACAATTAAGAAGGTTGCTTTTTATATTGACGCGTTTCATTTCGAGGTCTATTCGTCGCTTATGAGAAAGTCGACGATTAGCTGGAGTTCGAGCTATGCTTGGCTCAAAACCTTCTGCTAATTACTTTTTATTTCGTTTAAGGGTATAAGAAAGAAAGAAGATGAAGTCGTCGTCGTCATCATCGAATCTCATCATCGAGGCGCGTGTGTTTATCTCGGCTATCCCCCCTAGAACCGTCGAGTCTCTCGTTACTGCCTGATCTGGATGAGAAAGTTGAGCCGGAATTTGTGTGCACCTCAGCAATTTTCTGGTGAGCGAGCGTTACGCTAGTCCAGCGTCAGTTCATTGCGAGGCATTTATTTATTCGCAAGGTACACGCATAAAGCATTTAGTAAATATATTTTCGTAGCAGTGGACAAGGCCACACGAACTTCCAACCCGGACGAGCTGATGCACTGCTCATATATATATATATATATATATATATATATATATATATATATGTG
>MNPL01007615.1:0-13883 GCA_002081605.1 Tropilaelaps mercedesae | reverse complement strand
ATATATATATGTATATATATACATATATATATACATATATATATATATATACATATATATATATCAGCGAGGAACGGATAGTGCTTTTATATGATTTAAGACGATATACAATAAGGTTTGTCGGATTCATTCTAGATGACAAGTTTCTTTTTATGCAAAGAGAAATAAGATTTATTGTACTAGTGATTGCTGTTTGCTCATTTTAATGACGCAGATTCGGACTTTTCAGTTGCCGAAGCTTTCTTTCTAGGAGATCATGGAAAATATCTCGAGGTTGAGTTTGGACCGTAAGTTGTCAGTGTTAAATTATCTTAATTGGTCTTTACCTTTTTGATGCAAATCTCTAAGCGTGCTTTTATATTTTGTTAAATAATCGTTTTTATTTTATAGGCGCTTTTAAAGGCATTTTCTGTGTGTGATGATGATATTATAAGATTTTAATGAATCCTGGGCGACAGATAGATCTCGGTGAGCCGGGTTTACCGCTAAATTTACAAGCATCAAAACATATTTTAGATTCGAAAGCAGTCTTTTTAAGTTAAGATAATTAGCATATTATTCATTTGAGACTGAAAGGTGTTTTCGGTTTCATAGGGTCAACAGAGATGCAAATTAGTTGCTATCTTAAGGATTTTTTTGCTATTTGAGTTGTGTAGGGAATTCCTTCTCGAAAAATACAAAAACAGCGAAATAAAATACACTGCTTAGTTGTATAAATGGCCTAAAGTGACCTCAAAAAGTTTCAACGTCAAGTCGTTGCTAGAAGTGAACCAAGGAGAAAAGGGCGCGAGACGGTCGAAAAGACTACGTTATAATTAGCCCCAACACCGCTGACGTAGGATTTTCCTTTAATTACTCTGCTTATCTCTTTATTTACTTATTTATTATTTGCAGGCATGGACACTACATCGTACTGCTACTGAATGGGGAGCGAAATGTGATCCGGGTAGTGTGCCATTTTACATTTTTAGTACTGCGAAAATCTGCAACGATAACTAACGATTCCATTTTGGAAGCTGTCTCCCGTACAGTCTCAAAAAAATTTACAGGGGATTTCTACCAGCTCGTTAACTGAGAAAAGTTACTGTTACGTTTATGCATTTCATTTCGTTCGTGTTGTTAGGACTCACTGCCGCTGCAATACGAGGCTGTAATCGATAGCAACACGTGGACTGGCCGAGCTTCTCTTCCAGTTTCTTACCTCCCCCCTAGGGTGGAGCAGTTCAATGCTTACGCCATTCACGGCGAAGCCAACAACCGAACATATGAGGCTCTTTATCCTGCTCCACGAGATGTCCATACTTCACCCAACTTGTGAGTTAGGCAACTCGCTCAAACAATTATGTTATTTAGCGGAATTAAGCGTGCGTATCATCTGTAATTTAAAATCACGCCTGGAAATCTGGATAAAATCAATTTCTAGTACGCACTTGAAAATGTTTTCGACCCGAATTTCAATTTTTATTATACGTCAAACATTGACTGATTAATTGGCGTTAAATTGAATTATTGGTATACATGAACAAACAGGGATAGGATAGCAAATAATATACCACGCCAAATAATATATATGTATATATATATATATATCTATTGCCTGACGTTCTACAGCCATCGCCTACAATACTTCCGCAATGTGAATATCCGAGGGTTGCTGACCTCAGATAATTCAAAGCTATCGTCTGTTTGGGAAGAGGCCATGCGAAAGCCTAGTGGGCGTTGAAACACTTCTCCTGAGGTACATACTACACCATCAATAAACACAACGAAAATAAATGCTTCGAAATCAATAAAAAATATATAAATATTTTATATTTAACAGTTGTCTTTTTAATTGAGACAATAATATTGATCATCCACATGGAATGGCTACTAACCCATTTGCTGGGGCGGCAAGTAGCGCCTGAGTTACTATCCCATTTGTTGCTCACCTGAATTAGGAGAAAAGAATATCAAGAGGAGAGTTCGATTTGCGATCGCAGCAATTTCGAAATACCATTGTTCTTATACTTTTTTGGAGAACAAAATCCGCACAAACAAAACAAAATTCCAAGCCCGCGGTATTACACCCTGCATGAAAACTTTTCTGTACTCAATAATTAGATTGACGCAAATAAACATTAGAGCATTGGAGAAAAGTTAGAGAGCCGTATGGCGTGTATTGACTGATGTTAAAACTACATCATTCAGTAAGAAAAGAGCGGTGCATATACTATCATCATCCGCACCAATTAGATGTTATGTAGACAACTACAGAAAATTTTACAATGTTTTTTCTAAAACCCGGAATCATTTGAATTGCCTGGCTTTATTGAAGTTCTCATTCTGAAAAGCGGTATAGGTAAATCTTTTATTTCATTCGCAATTCCCTATTGCGACATGCATCAAAATCCGCATTCTGTTTTGTTGAGGTTCAATTGAAGAACAAAGTTCTTTATACATTGGACTATACCTTTTCTTACAGAAAGGGGCGACAAATGATCAAGGCTTTATCTCTACTTTAAATAAAACAATGGCAAGCAAAACTATAAACTTTCTGCATATGAAGTGCATACAGATTATAGGCTTAAACGATAATCTAGCATATATTTAAGCAACTCTATATTACAAAGTCATATCCTCAGCGTATTTCATCCAATTGCTTGAAAAGATCACATGTACGGAATTTGTGCAATGTAATCAAGTCTAACTCGTGAGATGGTCCCATCGCCTATGAAGTCGAACCACAACCCTGGCACTTAAAGTCAAAATACGCTGTTGGCGTGGTTCAGGGTGCTAATATATTCTTTTTCCATTTTTTTAGATAATTTTTGTGCAATTCATATAACGTTTAGCCCGTGAGTTGAGCTTTTGGCGCAGCTTCTCTATCCTCGACAACAGAGGCTAAATATTATTCAATTTGATGAATTTTGCGATTTTCTGATAATGAAGTAGGTCTTCTAGAAGTGAACACGATGCTTCTCCCGTGCTACTGTTGAAAAGACAATTGTACCCCGACGAGTATTACAGCGGAAGCTAATTTTCTATGAACATATGTCCATCTGTAGTTCTGCGAAAAGTATTACTGGCTTATTTGAGCAACATTTCGACCATACATGGGCCCATATAATCACCATTATAAAACTACAAACGATCTATTTAAGTTATGTATATTTATCAGGCAAAAGTTGACTTCCTGGTTTAGGAGGATGTGTCACTAATGTATGAGCACGTTCCAGTCAGAGGAAGTACTATTGCTCATTTAAATCAACTTGAGTGAGGCGTAGAACGCCTAATGAAATGTTTCATAGAGTAAAATTTTTCACGTGGTAGGTTTTGAGTGCCTCTTAAGTGCAAGATCGTTTAGATGAACGCTTACATCAAGTGTGCATTGTCATCTGTCAGTCCCATAGTTGAGACATATCTGTATACATGGGTACCTATTTGGATAAAAACCAGCTAAATCAGAAGGGAATCACATACACACATACACAGTATAAAACTATATTTAGACTTCAATAGAATACGCAGGCGTTTTGTCCAGATGCATCACCCGATTTGTGGAGATTTTATCCGTAAAATTTGTCACCAAGTCAAGCTAATGGATGACTCATAATTGTATTTAAACACATAGGGAAGGTTCTGTCGTAGGTATAGATGTGTTACTCCGTAATCACTTCAGAATATTGCTCGCAACAGCCTACCGAACACAGATTTTCTGAAGTAGAATTCACTTAAAAGTGAACTAACCTTTAGTTGAATAAGTTAATGCGACCCAAATCAGGTGTAGTACTGTCACGCGTATTTTGACCTGTAACAGACATTTAAATGAAGCTATAATTGTTACTAATATGCCGTATACGCGTATAATGGATGAAGAATGTAACTTTTCATAAAATTAAGTTCATTTTCTTAATACCAAGGGAAAAAAGTGCGAACCTGAGTTTGCATTATCAGTTTAGTAGTTAAAGTCAAGCTCGTGCACATGTCAGTCGTTGGATCCACTACACGTTACTTGCACGTCACTTGAATGTCGCTTGCACGTGACTCCATCCAAGATGGCCTCTTCTACGAAGCGCACAGCAGTGGGGAACCGAAGGACGTAAATGAAAAAGTTAAGCACACCAATATGTTAGCACTAAACCACGGAAAATTCTGTTGGAACTACACTCAAGTCACTCTGAAACATGTGCATCGAACTACAGCGCTACCCCTACTAAAATGAACGAAACGCCGCCAAAGCACAAAAACTATCTAAAAGGATTGGTAGTTTAATTGCAGGTATGCACTACCGTGTTACAAAGATTTATAGATTTTTTCACTGTAAAAGCCCACTGAAAACCAGCCTAAGATCTTCTTTGGGGGTTCGATCTAAACGCGGTTGACTCGGAAGTTGCCCCAGCTGAGTGAAAGAGTAACATGTTGACATGCACGATATGCAGTTAACGGTCTTCATAGGCGAATAAAGTGATCAAATTGGCTTGTAGTATCAACTGTACTGAATCTTCGGCTCACGGGAAACTGATTCAGCATTGCATCGCCCAGTAGGTTCTCGATTTCAGCATGTGAACCACTGAGTTGCCCTTGCGAAGTGGTTTCGATATTGCTGCAGTTGAAACAATGGCCATTCGTATGCTCGCTACCGTGAAACCGTACTTGAGACTAAAAAAAATAATTCGTCAGTTTTGCTTCCACCACGATGGAAGCCAAGAAGCACCTGTAATTGTACAAATAGTGCAAGGATTGGCTATTTATACAATTCTAGACCAACATTGCTCTTTCCAACAGCTTCAGTACATTATGAAATAGGGACATTCTATCGTAGATGAAGGATACTCGGTAGACGGCTTCACGGCGCTTGTATAAACCGGCAATATGAAGAATTTGGAAATCTGCGGATCGAGTTAGTAATAAAGATTTGTTGAGAATTTTGAGATACCGGGTGCCGTGTGCCTTCGAAATATTGGCTCGGACTCTACAAGATCAGACAGTGTTGAAGTGGGCACGGAGAAGTAAGTCTTTTAGAAGAGAACACGATACTGTAGCCCTGCTGCCGTTGAAAAGACAATTGCACCCCGACGAGTATTACAGCGTCAGTCCCATAGCTGAGATAAAAAATTTGGACGAAGCCCAAATAAATAGCAAGGGAATTATACACACTATAAAACTATACTTAGACTTCAATAAAATACGCAGGCGTTTTGTCCAGACGCATCAACCGATTAATGGAGATTTTATTCGCAGAATTTGTCACCAGGTAAAGCTAATGGATGACTCAAAATTGTATTTAAACCCATAGGGGAGTCGCAGGTATAGATGTTTTACTCTGTAATCACGTCAGTAAACGAACATTGCTCGCAATACTCTACCGGACACAGAAAATAGATTTCTGAAGTAGAATTCACCTAAGAGTGAACCAGCCTTTAATTGAATAATGTGATGCGACCCAAATCAAATGTATTACTGTCACGCGTATCTTAAGCCGTAACAGTTATTTGAGTGGAACTATAATTATGATCGATATGCCGTATACGCGTATTATGGATTAAACAAATAATGTTCAATAAAGGTAGCTTCCTATTCCATACTGAATACCAAACACACATACACACTCGATGAGCAAGGTCTCCTCGCAGCAAGAAAGCCTCCTCGTTTTAGACGGATACATATATATATACAAGGAACATTTTCGAATTTAAATTCTCATGCCATGTAAAAGTTAGTGACAAAAATTATCAAAGGCGTAAATAACGCTTGATCTTCCATGACAACATTTTATTCACGTGCCCAGCTAGGACAGTTTCCAAGACAACGAATGATTGCATTTGGATTTAATACAGTAAACTTGTCGACCATATTTAGCATATCAAGTCCAGTATACATCCTCGTATACGCCGAGTTTTCCTTATCGGAAATCGGCTTCAGACTAGTGAAATCGCGCAGCACATTGCATAAGTCACTCACTTTTCTGATGAACCGGGACTGAACTCTGTGAACCCGGGACTGATCTCTAAACAGATAACCTTGGCCACAATATATTCTTAGATAGAACGCATACTATCACGTTCTTTATGTCGGAGATATTTATAAATTCTGATATATGAAATAACGTAAAACACATTCCACAAGATTAACCTATTATTTCTCTTTAAATATATTTATTGGTGAGTTGAAGGATGTCTATTTAGGATATGTGACGAAAGATAAATATATGAATGTAATTGCACTGTTGGCGTCTGCCCAATGATGGTTAATTAAAAGGCTAAAATTCTAGCTGTTTACTCTTTTTCATTACATATTAACACACTGAACTTGAATTAAAACAAATGTTTGTTTATATACATTATGCGAATTTATTTATTTATCATTTATACATAGTGTTTGCATTACATGGAATACACATACTGTATTTCAAAGGATTGCGCATTTTTCTGTACAGGCTAACATTTATTATGAGTGCAGTTGAACAAATTTGTCTACGTTAATGACAACGTATGGACCAATTGAAAAATAAAGTTTTTTTATACAATTGGGCAGCTTATACGGCGCTGCTTGCAAAGTACGAGCCGCCATGCATCGGAGTGCCGGGACGTTTTTTTTTCCTACGGGAGCATTGTCAAGAGCCGGATCCGAAGTACAGCAAATGTTTGCTCGAAGAGCCGTGGAAAGGGGCTCTACCTTTCCACTCATAGCCAGGCTAAGTGCCCTCTTCATAGAGCTCCACTGCGGGCTATGCATAAACGCGCCCTCTTTTAGAAGTGCATAGATCAGTTTTTCGTAGCAAGAGGTGCCCTTGGGGGTATGTTGGTGCGCTTCCCAGGCCACCAGTGTCAGTCCAAGCAGAGCATTGAGATCTTCCAAGGTCATAGTCGCTTTAGAGATCATTCCCATATCTAGTTTGTCACAGACTTTGGAAATATCCTTTTCCCAGAGCCAGAGTCCTTCAACAGCAAAGCCATCGGTGTCTAATGGCTCGTGGCAACTAAAGAAGACTTTAGCGAAAAAGGACAGATCTTGTGATGTGATGTCCTGAGTGCAATTATCGAGCAATCCGACCCCACTATAGCGTAAAAGATTCAGACACATCCGTATATGCTTGGGGCGATTAGAGCCAAGGGTCAGTATGTACGACAGGATCCTCAAGCGCTTTCCAGCTGACCCAATGAAAGACTTCATAAGTTCTCCTGACCTGAAAGTAACCTGAATCAACGTATTGTCTGAGATAGCTGCCGGCCACTGGCGCTGTTTAAAGCTTTCCTCTAACACCAGAAACGCTTCTTTAAGTCGGCAATGCACGAAATGTTCATCAAAGGATCCTCTACAGATAAGCGCCGTCTTTTCGAGTTGGAAGAAGATGTTATTTCTGTTCAGAATATCCTCGGATTGTCCTCTCGGTGTGGCCGAGCCCTCCCTAAGGGCCTGTCTCCGCAAAGTGGCGGACCGCCAGAGTTCAAGACACTGCTTCATGCCATCTTCAACACTGGCTGATCTGGTAGAGTCAGAGCCAATATTTAACAGGCACACAGCACCCGCTATCTCCAAACCCTCCACGAGCCTTTGAGCACTTACTCGATCAGCAAATTGCTCAATATACTTCGCGTTGCCGGTCAATGCAATCGCCATGAAGCCGTCCATAGAAGATCCTTCGATCACGAGAGGATGTCCCTCCTCTATAGCATAGTGAATCCATTGTAAACAGTACCGTTGATTTTCATCAAGGTCAACAGTTAGGCCTTGTGCTATTTGTGCAATTATTGGTGCTTCTTGCCTTTTATCGTGGTGGAGGCAAAACCAACGAAATACCTCTTTTAGTCTCAAGTCCGGCTCCCTGGTGGCGAGAAGGCTGAGAGTTGTTGACTTAACAGTAACAATGTCAAAGCCATTTTGCAAAAGCTTCTCAGCGGTGCACGTGCCGAAATTGAGAATCCAGCGAGCGATACAATGCCGTACCATTTCTCCGTAAGTCGAAGACTCAGTGTAGTTCATACTGCATACCAACTCAACCACTCTATCCGCATCGTTATTCTCAGTAGCCTTCATCAGAGCGAAGAAGTTTGATGAGTAGGCAGACATATTTGCAGCGAATCAGAGTTCCGGTCTCCTTCTTCAAACAGTTCTCGACGTTATCAACCAGGCTTATTGACAATTGTCAGAGCTATGAACAACGTCTATCCGTGCTCGCTTTTTATAGCTCTTCAAGTTGGAGGAGTCTCCGAGTTGCGAGTGTACTGATTATGCATCCTCCTCCCCCTCCTAATCCATCTCATCAGAATGCAAGACAGATACCTACCTAAGATTGGCTATGTTGGCGGGGTGCTTTTTCAAAATAATCGTAAAAATATTTGATTGTTTGTACTCTGATTGGTCCAAACCGTTTGATCGAGTCAGCCAAATCCTACTAACGAGAAAGGATAATTGATTGCTCTGTTAGACGGACTTGTTCATTAGGCGTACCGCAGTTATAATGATAAGGCTCTATTTTTTTGGCATATTGATGATTGAAAAAAAAGTGTAGCTCCCTCAGGTTTACGATATAAGCTTAATGTTGGCGTTCTACAAGCATATGGTCCGCTCGAATGACGAAAGTGATGCAGGTTTGATTCAAACTGGGACTGACGCCGCATCTAGGGATACAGTAATGGATGACTTTGTATTCGTGTCAGCCATCTAATCATCTCTAGAATGCTTATGTCTTCTCGAAATCTGGCAACTCCTTGCGAGCGAATATAAAGAGACCATTGAACATGGAGAGGTACTTGCAAATAGATGCTTTCTTCGAATCGTAGTCGATTGCCGAATTGATTGCACCAGTGGCCAGAGTATTTCATTGTAGAATTTGTATCAGGTTATTTAGAAGACCTGCGACTAAAAAATCTTTAATTGCTCTCAGGTGTGGCTAACTCATTTTGCAATAGGATTAATGATGTAAGGTACAAAAAACTTGTCTGCTTCACATTTTTGGAATAGTAAAGAAACCCGCAGATTCAGACTATTAAACGCCAAAAAATGAAGTATTAAGATTACGGTCTGTTAATAATATGGTGATAGCTGCTGCTAGAACAGGTAATCTTAATAATAATAAGATTACTGTAATTAAACCAGATCATACGAATAAGGGCATTAATTTTAAATTTAAGTTTTCTGGTCGTATGTTGAAGATAGTTGTGATAAAATTAATAGCTCCAAGAATAGAAGAAAATCTTGCTAAATGAAGACTGAAAATTCTTAGATCAACTGAAGCTCCTCTATGGGAAATATTTCTTGATAGAGGGGGGTAAACTGTTCATCCGGTTCCTGTTCCTATTTCAATTAGAGAAGAAAGTAAAAGAAGAAGGGTTGAAGGAATTAATATTCAAAATCTAAGATTATTAAGTCGTGAGAAAGCTATATCTGGAGCAGAAATAAAAATTGGTATAAGAAATTGGTACACGAATGTGCTAGTACGGTTCTCTTGCACATTCGTCCCTAATCGATAAGAGATATTTGAGTGAAACCATGATTACGATAGATATACCGCATACGTGTATGACGCATAAAACATATGATTAACTTTAAATAAGGTTAACCTTCTACATTTAACACCAATAACACACACGAAGAGAACGAGAAAGCAAGAGAGAACCAAAGGTCTCATTAAAAATGTATAAAAACACATATGTGCATGAAAGAAATATTTCTAATCTTAATTTTTCATGCCATATACAGATTAAACCGCTATCAAGCTATATACAAAACTTATAAAGGGAGAAAATTGCGCGCAATCCAATATATGACAGCTTGTTATTCAAACATTTAGCTGGGGAAACTTCCAAGTCAAACGCGTTTGGTTCAAACTCCCAAAAAGGATCTTAGTTGACTGGTTTTTAGTGTGCTTTTGAGAGTGAAATGAAGCTAGAGATGTTTGCGGGCCTTTAAAAACCGGTAAATGAATTTTTGTCATATAATTGGGCAGATGTGTCGCTGCTTGCAGAACACAAGCCGTCATGCATCGGAGTGCCGGGACGTCCTTTCTTCCTACGGAAACATTGTCAGGAGCCGGATTAGTAACGAAGGGCCGCGGGAAGGGGTTAGGAAGGGAATCTGTCTACTCTGTCTAGCCAGGCAAAGTGAACCCCATTACGGACGATCCATGAATGCGCCCAGTTTTAGCGATGCATAAATGATGTTTTCATAGAAAGTTGTGTCCCTCGAGGTGCGTTGCTTTGTTTCAAACGTAAGTCCAAGCAAGGCATTGAGATTTTACAGTTTTAATCGCTCTAGAGATCGTTCTAATATCTAAGTTGTCGCAAACCTTAAAAAGATTTATGCTTAGAGGAAACATTCTTAAACAGCAGAGCTATTGATGTTAATCGGCTCATGGCAACTAAAAAGTATCTGCGAAGCTTCGTGACTCTCTTTGTAATTTCCTTTGATGTAACTTGGATCATGATCTTATCTGATATAGCTCATCAAAAAATCCTCCGCAAGCACATGCTGGCCTCCCGAGTTGAAAGATGTTACTCCGCTTTAAGATGGATGGCCTTCTCGGTATGGCCGGAATCCCAAACACCTGTCTCCGCAGAGTAGCGGACCGTCAGAGTTCAAAGTACTTCTCCGTGCCCACTTCAACACTGTCTGATTATAGAGTCCGAGCCAATATAGAAGGCATACGGCACCCGCTATCTCAAAATTCTCAACAAATGTTTATTACTAACTCGATCCGCAAATTTCCAAATATTCTTCATATTGCCGGTCTATACAAGCGCCGTGAAGCCGTCTACCGAGTATCCTTCATCTACGATAGAATGTCCCTCTTTCACAATGTACTGAAGCTATTAGAAAAAGCAATATTGGTCTAGAGTTGTATAAATAGCCAATCCTTCCACTATTTGTGCAATTACAGGTGTTCCTTGCCTTCCATCGTGGTGGAGGCAAAACTGACGAATTAATTTTTTCGTCCCAAGTACGGCTTCACGGTAGCGAGCCGGCGAATGGCCATTGTTTTAACTGCAGCAATATCGAAGCCATTTCGTAAGAGCAACTCAGTGGTTCACATGCTGAAATCGAGAACCTACTGGGCGATGCAATGCTGAATCAGTTTCCCGTGCGCCGAAGATTCAGTACAATTGATCTACAAGCCAATTTGGTCACTTTATTCGCCTATGAAGACTGTTAACTGCATATCATGCATGTTAACATGTTACTCTTTTACTCAGCTGGGGCAACTTCCGAGTCAACCACGTTTAGATCGAACCCCCAAAGAAGATCTTAATTGGCTGGTTTCAGTGGGCTTGTGTCAGTGGAAAAATGTATAAATCTTTGTAAACCGGTACAGCATAGCTGAAACTAAACAACCAATCTTTTTGAATACTTTTCGCAATTTGGTGGCGTCTCGTCCATTTTAATAATGCTAACATCGTCGTGGCCAGTGGGGATGTTTTAGAGTAGCCTGAGTCCAACGCCAACCTAATTTTCCGCCGTTTAATGCCAACGTTCTGTGTGTAAGGAGCTGGTATGTCATACCAGTTGCACGGCGCCTTCGATATACGGGACACTGATTCGGCATTGCATCGCCCACTGAATTTTCGTTCAGCATGTGAACCGCTGAGTTGCTATTGCGAAATGGCTTCGATATTGCTGCAGTTAAAACAATGGCCATTGGCTTATTCGCTATCGAGGAGCCGCGGCGGATCCTTTGGTTAGCTTGGTGGGTATTGCTTACTTTTAGAAACGGTTTTGGTGCTAGAAGGAAGCTTTGAAAAGCGACAATGGGTGTGCGTTATATCAGATAAAACGTTGACTCAAGGAGCTCCACTGCGCGTGATTCATGAATGCGCCCCCTTTTAGCAGTGCATAAATTATTTATCAACTAAGGTTCAGTATGTAGGAGAACATCCATAAGCCCTTTCCAGCTGATCCAATAAAAGACTTCCTAATTCGCTGAAACCTGAAAACAGTTTGGATCCACCTATTGTACTTTTGGATGGAAGATCCCCCATCTCCAAGAGGATGTCTCGCTTGTATGTACTGATGTACTGAACCCGTTGGAAAGAACAGTGCTAATCTAGAATTGTGTCAATAACCAGGCTTTGTACTATTTGTGTAATTATGGATGCATTCCATCGCGGTGGAGGCAAAACGAACGAAACACTTTTTTAGTTTCAACTTCGGCTTCCTGATGACGAACAGGCGACGAGTATGAACAACGTCTGTTCATACTCATTTTTTATAGCTCCTCAAACTAGAGGTGTCTCCAAGTTGCGAGTGTATTGAGTATGCATCCTTTTCCTTCCCCTCCTACTCCATCTCATCAGAATGACAGATACCTACTTAGGATTGGCTAGATTGGCAGAGTGCTTTTTCAAGATAATCGTAAATTTTTTTTTTTATTGTTTGTACTTTTATTTGTTCAAATCGTTTGATCGTGTCAATCAGAGTCTACTAACCTGAAAGGAATTGGCTTCCGCTCTGTAAGCTCGAAAATACCTGAACGATCGTCGTATTAACTTCAATCATATCCCTTGTTCTCTAAAAGCTTGTCTATGAGGCGCATCTAGATATTCTGTTTCTGCCATCTTTATTTTGGCATCCTTGAGAAAAGGTTGTGACTCCCTCAGGTTCGCAATATCGACTTCACGTTGGCGACCTATAACCAAGTTTTGTGACGCTCAAATACGTCTAAAAAAACCTGGATACTTCGAGTGAGGAAATACGAAGAGGCTATTCGACGTGTACCGGCATAACAGTTTTTTTGGGACGTATCCGGTTGTAGGTTCACGAAAGCTAGTTTAACTTTACATTTCGATACAACTATTTCGACCTCCAGCACGGACTCAAAAATATGCACAAGATAGCGTCACCTTGATCATATCTTTTTTAAATATTAGAAAACTGTTTACGACGCGAGCGAATAACGACTGTTTTTGAGCTTCTGAGAATATCTCTTCTCGTCACAGCAGGATCGCTTAGAAAGATTTATCGTTATTTAGACTACCCAATGGTTACTAATTCTACAATAAAGAAAAACGTCGTAGAGTATTTTAATGTATTTGATATAGGTAAAACACTGCGTCGGCCGGGAATCGAACCCGGGTCAACTGCTTGGAAGGCAGCTATGCTAACCACTATACCACCGACGCACGTTGGTGTGAAGCTCTACATATTCGTTGTGGCCCGGTTTACAGTATATTTTTTTATTCGCAACACTCTATATATCAAACATTTTTTAATCAACAAATTGTTATCGTATGATTTGAGTACAAGCAAACCCGAGAAACGACTTACTTCGCCCACAATTTTCTGTTAAGATTCCAACAAATAGCCAGGCTAGTCCTACCAAGAACACGCACAAATATGCGTATCGACAACAATTTGCTAGGATGTTCTAGTCGTAACGACATTTGCCATTTAGAGCAGCAGCTGTTACAAACAGGCACCGTACCTAGAAAAGCCTGGAGTAAGTTGTTACAATTCAGCTAGCCACCATAATAGTATTCTGTCGTAATTGGTGTATGCACCGAAAGGGAAAACGAAGCGCCCGCAGTTGCTCGGGAGATGGCACAAGACACAATCCGCAGCCATAACTTTGGCAGACACAAGCACTATCAATATCAGGCTTGTATTGATTTATTTATTGCGACGATATGCCACATTGATGATTACCGACTTGAGCTTATGGGTAGAGGATACTGATTAACCTACTAACTTAGCCTTAGTTCTTCATAAGCTAAAGCGTTTACACCCAACAAGCTTTGTCGGTTACATGACGTCAGAACTGTGTTCCTCAGAGGTGATAAACAGAAAACCTGAAAATTAGGAGAGAAAAGGGGCGACAAAGCAGTGGACATGTAAAAGAATGATGACCCGGACGTGATTTGAACACGCAACCTTCTGATCTGGAGTCAGACGCGCTACCGTTGCGCCAC